>CM069137.1:15613381-15815881 GCA_035221665.1 Okamejei kenojei
CACCATCGTGGAACGGAGCGGGCGATACCTTGCCTGGGTCGCTGCGCTGGAGCTCCAGTGAGCTGGGGACCGCAGGAGAACAGCGTGGAGCTGCGGGACTGTGGGGCGGCCGGCCGCGGGCGGCAGCGCTGAACTTTACATCGGGAGCCTGGGATCTCTCGGCGAGATCGCCAGTTGTGGAGCTCCATCCAACGTGGCCTGTTGGCGTCAGAAGCCGCGGTCTCCAGCAAGGAAGCGGCCGTTACAGACACCCCGAGCCGCTGAGAGGGTTCTCCCGCCGCCGGAGCACCATCACCCGGCGAAGCAGGGCCTGGAATATCGGCCCCCGTAGCGGCGACTGTGGGGCCCTCAATAGGCCTGACTATGGGTGAACTGGGGATGGGGTCTGGACTTTGTGCCTTCCCTCATAATGGGAACCATTGTGGGGGGATGTTTTTTGATGTTTATGTTAAATTCTCTAATGTTCTATTTTATCTTTATCTATGTGCTGCATGGCAAGACAAATTTCACTACACCAATTGGTGTATGTGACAATAAATGTCCTTTGTCCTTTGTCTTTCACATTCTATCTGCCGCCACAGCCAGACCCGATATCAGTGGCTCCTCATCCTGAAATGCTCACATCAGTTTATAAACTAAAGGTTAAGGGCCTGTCCTACCAGCATCTGACTCATGCGGCGAGCACGACCAAACCGGCAGCGGGAGCCGCGCGGAGGTCGGGTGATCCCTGTACAGGGCCGTTCCCAACAGCATGCGCCTGCATGTGAAGAGCGCGACCAAACCGGCAGCGGGGGCCGCGCGGAGGTGGGGTGAGTGGCGCAACGCGGCGTATATTGAGGCGAACTTGGAGCGAAGTCTTAAAGGTAAGTTCGGCAGGACAGAGAGGGACACACAGAGAGGGGCACAGAGGCACCTACAGAGAGGGTCATGGAGGCACGACGTTGAGGCGGTGTGTAATGTGTCGAGGCGACTGCGAGCCGACAAGCCGTTGCCGCGCGGAAGTTTTGAACATGGTCAGTTTTTCGGAGCCCCGCGCGATGTCGGGACGAACTCCGCACAATTCCGCACGGCTCCGGCGATCGAAGTGGGACTGGCCCTGTGACGCCGGACGGCTCAAGCGACCACGTTAGGTCGCGCTCATCGCATGGAGTTGCATGCTGCTGGGACAGGCCCTTTATTGAGCCAGAATGTCTCTAGTACACATCGAGACATTAGTTACAGTTTTGGCCGTAGGCAAAGTACTGCCATGTTAATTAAATCAATGATGAACCCCAAATAGCCAATCATTCTAAATGGTACTAATCTGAATTTACTTAGATGGGTGTGGAACCCAACCTCTCAACAGGTGTTTGGTAGCTGAATATTATGCATCATTTAGATCTATGGCTGTCATATGACACCCTTTTGATCCCAGTTACAATACTGATTTTTTTAATTTTAAACCGTTTATGCTGGATCTTAAAAGTTAATATGATTAGGCCCAGAATGACTCGACACCCACCATCGTTCTTTTGGCTGGGGAATATTGGACACAATTGTTAAGGCTGATTTGCATCATTCACCTGTAGAGTTAGTGGTATTGAAAACCCCATTACCCGATTAGGTGTATTTTGTACGGGTGGATGTACTTCCGAGATACCTTATTCGAGATCCCCGGATACAGTCCAATATTCAATTATTCCTTCCTAATCTGAAAGGGTATGGTTTTTAAGGTGGCATCCTGGTCTCAGATTTTGTCTCATCGTCCAGGTCTTTCCCTGGATATTAGAGGATCTGCGCAAGGCTGTGAACCGTGGGTTGAGCGTAGGCTGGATGGTTATTCGTGAATATTAAATTCTAAAAAATGGGCATTACGCAGCAGGGTCCATATCCTGCTGTGTTCAGATAGTGGCCTTGTACCATCTGCCCAAACGCCATTGTTCCTGCTCCAACCAGTTTTTTAGGACTTCTGCAGCCTTAACTCATGCGCCCACATGATGCGCTCCTTTAGAGCGATGCACAGTTAACAGGTGTTTGATATGTCTTGCGAAGTTTCCTCCATTATGGAGTCCTGGAACTGGTGAGAGGCCATTGAATTGCTGGCCAGATTGTCATCCCTGGCTTCACCAGTTCCCGCCAGTATGGCAAATTGCTGACCACATCCGGCACACCCGGAGCAGAGCTCATGTGCTTTGGTGTATGCACATAAGCAGTGACACCAAACTTCAGGGTCAGATTCATGCTGCCCTGGCTCTCCCGGCTCATGCTCACGGGAGGTCACACACACAGCCCTAACAAGGTGCTGCTGTGCTGGGTCCCCATGCAGACTCATAGCCTATTATGCTTCATATGTGTACAGCTGACCTCCGCTAGAAGTTGCTGCTGAAAGCTGCTGGGGACCCTGGGGTATAACCCCGGCTGGAACTCCTCCTGGTTGCATTCTTTCGGCTATGAGGTGTTCCACGTTGTCCAGACATCCCCAATGTTCATTTTAGGAAAAAGTCTTCTGGCCTCACTCATCAGAGTTGACAGACCTGGACAATTTACTCTTGGCCTGCCTCCCGACAGGAGTGGCCACAGTGCTTTAAAGCACCGGAGTTGCTGCTGCTGGCTGAACTGCCGGTGGCTCTAAGGTCGGCGTCTCCAAAGCCGTCGTCATCCACTGATCGCAATTCACTCGTCATCCACTGACCGCAGCTACGAGTTCATCATGAGGGTTTTCCCCCTACTTTTGAGAACATGCAAGGCTGGCAGAACTTCATCCGCCACAACCTCAGCCTTAATCAGCTGTTGTTTTGTTAAATGCCTCGACATTACGATGACCCTGGCAAGGGTAATTACTGGATGCTGGACCTGACCAGCGAAGACGTGAATTTTTTCAAGAGGGGACTTCGCCTTTCGATGTCTGGACTGGGCTCCTTGCACCATCCGCACACCCCCTTAATTACTCCAGCGCCGCCTCCAGTTTTTTGCACCAGGCTCTCAGTTATAGCTTGGGAGTTTGGAATAATTCTCCATAGAATGTCATTTTCTTACATTTGTACAGTAGTTTTTAAAATGAAATGAATCCCTTGGTGAGCATAGAATAATGCTCAATGTTTGTGGATCCGGGGTGGAGCAGATGGCTAGCGGGGATATCTCTCACCCGTTGTTGAGGGAATACAGTGAACCCTTGCTCCATTAGCTTGCTTTCCATCCTTGCATTACACGCAGTAGGTGTAGCAGCAGAACGGACCCGGGATGCGTTCTCTCCGAGCCACTCACGTGACTCCGAAGTAAAATAGATAGAGCAAAGGAGATGATACAGACATTGCAGTACATCAGTTTCTTGGACAAATTTCAATGTCCTCAATGGGGTGGAGGTGAATCGAGCATGGGTGGACCGTTCCGAAGCCTGATAACTAATGGGAAGAGATGTTCCTGCATCTGGCAGTGCAAGCTTTCAAGCTTCTGAACCTCCTGCCAGACGGGAGCAGAGAAAAGAAGGAATGACTGGGGTGGGATATGTCTTGAGTCATGTTAGAAACATAGAAACATAGAAATTAGGTGCAGGAGTAGGCCATTCAGCCCTTCAAGCCTGCACCGCCATTCAATATGATCATGGCTGATCATCCAACTCAGTATCCCGTACCTGCCTTCTCTCCATACCCTCTGATCCCCTTAGCCACAAGGGCCACATCCAACTCACTCTTAAATATAGCTCACTCTTAAATATAGCTAAGTCTTATATATGTTGGCTGGTTTCTGAGGCAGTGTGAAGTGTGGATAGAGTCAATAGCAGGATATCTGGAATGTGTGATGGACTGTGCTACATCTACAACTCTCTGTAATGTCTACATATGTTCATAAGTTCTAGGAGCACAATTAGGCCATTTGGCCCATCAGCTCTACTCTGCTATCAATCATGGCTGATCTATCTCTCCCTCTTAGCCCCATTCTCCTGCCTTCTCCCCAAAACCCTGGACACCCTTACAAATCAAGAATCTGCCAATCTTAAAAATATTCATTGACTTGGCCTCCACAGCCGTCTGTGGTAATGATATCCACAGTTTCACCAAATTCTTGCTGTCTTGGGCACAACTGTTCCCAAACCAAGTTGTGATGCAATTGGTGTGCCTTCCATGTTCTTTACAATGCTTTTGCTCTTCTTTCGGAGCACTGCGATAATGGTGCTAGAAGAAAGATAATCGGTTAACACCCTACGCTCATGTCAGGATATAAATATTAAAAAATATTGTTGTGCAGCTTGCCTCTTGCCCTTACAGCTAACAAGGAAAATAAACACGGTGATTAACTTTGCTTTGACTTGATCAGTTTCCTTTTCTTCCTAACATCAGTTAGTATTTCAGTAAGTTCAGTATTCGGTTATTTCACTCCTGGAGGAGCTCAGTTTAGTTTAGAGATGCAGAGCAGAAACAGGCCCTTCAGATCACCGAGTCCACACCGGCCAGCGACCAAAGATCTCGGAGAAAAGTCCACATGGTCATGAGGAGAACGTACAAACTCCGTACAGACAAGCACCCAAAGTCAGGATTGAACCCGGGTCTCTGGCACTGTAATGGGGCTGTCCCATTGTACGAGCTAATTCAAGAGCTCTCCTGAGTTAAAAAAAAAATCAAACTCGTGGTAAGCACGAGACGCCTCTTAGCGGCTCGTAATGCTAACGGCAGGTACTCGGGGAAACGCGGTAAGCTTGTGAAGACTCGTGAAGATTTTTCAACAGAGCCCCGAGTACCTACGAGTGGCTATTATCGTAATTCTCCGAGTTCGAATCAGGGGAAACACGGGAGAACTCTTGAATTAGTTCGTACAGTGGGACAGCCCCATTAGGAGTAACCCCTACGCCACCATGCCGCCCTATACACTGAACACAAAACTTTTATCTTCTGCAAATCTGTTTTTCTTGTACATATTACAACATGCCCACAATATGTTGACATCCAGCAGTGATCTAAACTGCAGCAGAGAAGTAAATTAGCAAAAAAGAGGAAGTTTGTTAAAACCTGATATAGTGCAAGAGGAAACAGAAACAGACTGCCTCTTGACTATCTCCAGTTAGCTTCCTGTGTAAAGACAAGTAGTAACAACATTATTACAGCAGTATATAGCTGGCTTAGCTCGAGTAGTGAATGTTATCAGTTTGTACTTGGGCACTAGATTGTTTCAAAATCACATTACAAGTTGCATTTATAAAATCCCACTTCAGGATAGTTGTGTTGCAACTTAAAACTCTCCAATAAGATACAAAATAACACGTTTAAGTGTTTATTGTATAGTTCCACTTGCTCAAATATGGGGTGTAACCAAATGGCAACTTTTCTATTTGATCTAACATAAATATGCCTATCCGCCAAACGCAAGACAAGAAAGAGTAATGCTGACAACTAAAAAGGGCTAGGTTTTCTCAACCTACACTAAAAATAACTGAAAAGATATATTTTGAAAATGTATTTCTTTTTTTATATCGGTAAAACAATGTTGTTGATTTATTTTATAATGTCGGCTATATATTTCTCTTTAGGAGTATGCGTTTTATTTGCAGATACAGTGCATAGGGTATTTAGTTTAGTTTAGTTTAGTTTAATTTAGAGATACAGCGCAGTAACAGGCTCACCGAGTCCGCTCCGACCAGCGATCCCCGCACACTAACACTATTCTACACACATTAGGGCCAATTTACAATTTTTCACCAAACCAATCAGCCTACAAATCTGTACGTCTTTAGAGTGTGATGAGAGGAAACTGGAGCTTCTGGAGTATGCGGAGAACGTACAAACTCCGTACAGGCCCGTCAAACCTGGGTCTCCAGCGCTGTAAGGCAACAAGTCCTCTGCAATACCATGACCCTGTGATGGTCAATCACATCTATCTGTTAGAATGTCATACAATGTATGGATTTTTGACATGACTGGGAAGCTCGTGGGGGGGGGGGGGGGGGGGGGGGTTTTGAGAGTGGAGTGAAGGGGGTCTAATCCAGATTAGTAAAAGTGTAGGAAGCTGGGAATAATTTTGAATGAGCAGGTATTAATCAATTATCATTATTAACTTAGTTACCGATTATTCAAGAACCCAAAGGTAGATGCTTTTGCCTCAAGTTTTCATCAATGCAAAAAATATCTGATTTTGCCTGTCATTAATAATAATCAGAAAAGTGGCTGAAATCAGCTGAATATTGGAAATTCAAGCTCTACATATTAAAGGTACTCTTTTCCTTCGTAACGTGGCACATTTTTGCAAATGTTTTCTGTGCTATCGAAAAGCCAACTTCGTCACAATTCACCGAACTGCATTCAACCTTGGAATTTACCTTTTTATTGCTTTTTATTAATTTTCCAGGATATTAGATGGGATGCCTAGGTCAGCATTTGTCATCCATTCCCCTTTGCCCCTCAATGAATGGCTTAGTATTTATGAATCAATTCTGATACAGTTGGTTTAGCATCATAGATAGGCAAGACTAGAGATGAAAGGCAAGTTTCCTTCCCATAGGAACATCAGTGAACTGAATGATTTTACAACATCAGTTCAACACCATCATGTTTAACTTCCCGCTTCGAGGGCGGCACAGTGTCACAGCTGGTAGACCTGCTGCCTCACTGTGCCTGGGACCCAGGTTTAATCCCAATCTCAGATGCTGTTTGTGTGGAGTTTGCATGTCATCCTTCTGACTGCATGGGTTTCTTGGGTTTACAGAATCAAGGGATATGGGAAGAAAGCAGGAACGGGGTACTGATTTTGGATGATGAGCCATGATCATATTGAATGACAGTGCTGGCTTGAAAGGTCAAATGACCTACGCCTGCACCTATTTTTTATGTATCTATGTTTCTTCTGGGTGCTCCAGTTTCCTCCCACATCGCAAAGATGCATGGGTTAATTGGCCTCTAGTCTAAACTGTCCCAAGTATGTAGGGAGTGGATGAGAAAGTGAGATATGATAGACCTAGTGGCAACAGGTGAATGGGTGATCGATGGTGGCGTGGTCTCAGTGGGCCAGAGGGCCTGCTTCCATTCTGTATCTCAAACCCAAAACTAAAGCTTAAAGGGCCTGTCCCATTTTCACGACCTAATTCAGGACCTTTTTTACTCGTGGACATTTTTCATCATGTTGAAAAAATGCCCCAACCTACTTGATGCCACGAGTACCTACGACTAGCATCATGGCCTGCTACGACCTACCTAGGACCTCCTACGACCTTGTGACGACCATGCTGCGAGTATGAGTCAAGGGCAAACTTGGCAGAGGTCGTGAATTAGGTCGTGAAAGTGGGACAGGCCGTCAACTGTATACAAATCCCACAATTGCTACGGTGGGATTTAAACTTGGACTTCATTGTGCCATAAGTCAAACAGAAAGGAAATGGGCTGTCAGCCATTGAGATCATGTTGACTAACAATCACACATACATTTAACATACATTTTTAATTCTCCCCATGTGATATTGGTCCAATCCTCTGTGTTAATAGTCCAGTAAATGAATTACCATCCTACCCACGGCCTCAGGAGGTGAGTGAAAGCTATCCACACAACTTTTCAATGTTTAAGGCATACTATCATGGGCATTTCTATGTAGAAACAAAGAACTGCAGATGCTGGTTAATACAAAAAAGGAAACAAGGTGCTGGAGTAAATCTGCGGGTCAGGCAGCATCACTGGTGAATATGGACAGGTGAAGTTTCTTCAGTTTGACGGAGGGTCACGACCTGAAACATCATGTTTCCATGTTCTCCAGTGAGGCTGCCTGACCTGCCGAGTTACTCTTGTGCCCTTATGATCCTCCTTCTTGATGTACTGCACAAGTTGATGCTGCAGGACAGGCAATGGTGTCTGGGGTAATGTACCTCACAGGTAGATGGGAAGAAGTGGTCATGCCTGTAAAACCCTACCCTAGAGGTTGAGGGCGATCGTCAGCAGGTCAACCAGAGAGTGAGGTTTACCAAATCAACGTTTGGACTAAGGTCGTGATGAGGCCTGGAGCCAAGGAGAAATGCAAGTTGAGCTACAGCGAACAGAGTATTGTTGAGATAGACACAAAAAGTGGGTCAGGCAGCATCTCTAGAGAAAGAGAATAGGTGATGTTTCGGGTCGGAACACTTCAGAGAAGCAATTTGCTTCTATTCTTCGGTGTAAACAAGCATCTGCAGTTCCTTCCTACTCAGGGTATCATTAAGTATCACTACAAGGCACCGTCAATAACTACCTTCCAAATCTCAGCTGATCTTTGAGAGAAGATTGATATGGCAGTAATTAGTCATGTTGGATATGACATGGTTTTGAATACATGGATACGTGGGAAATGTTCCCAGGGCCAAGTAGATGCCAGCATTGCTAAAAACAGATTGACTGGAGGCACAGCTATTTCTGGAACACAACGTTTCAGCAACGCGACCAGATGGCCCCATCGTCTCTGGTGTATCTAGCATGCTTAACCATTTCTTCACTACATGGAGAGAATCAAATTGTCTAAAGAAAGGCTTTGGTGACATAGCGGACCTCGGGAAGAATGGAGTTGTTCCTTTCAGCTCTACTAACTGCCCATGACGGCCAATACTGTCTCTGTCATCACTGAGGATGGGATGTTCTTGGACCCTGCTCCTCCCGTTGAGTCTTTACCCACCACTATTTTTGACAGAATTGTGGAGCTTCGATCAGGTCCATTGTCTATGGGACAACCTAGTCTTGCACATTCCATGTTGTAGGAAGGAATTGCAGATGCTGGTTTAAACCGAAGATAGGCACAAAATGCTGGAGTAACTCAGCGGGACAGGCAGCGGGATAGAAGGAATAGGTGACGTTTTGGGTCGAGATCCTTCTTCAGTCTGAAGAAGGGTCTCGACCCGAAACGTCACCAATTTCTAGCATTTTGTGTCCACCTTGTACATTCCATGACGTTTTGCCATTTAGAGTGCATGCAGTAATACTGTTTAGTTTAGTTTAGCTTAGAGATTCAGTGTGGAAACAGGCCCTTCGGCTCACCGAGTCCGCACCGACCAGCGATCCCCGCACACTAACACTACTCTACACACGCTAGGGACAATTTACAATCTTTACTGAAGCCAATTAACTTACAAACCTGTATATCTTTGGAGTGTGGGAGGAAACCAGAGCACCCGGAGTAAACCCACACGGTCACAGGGAGAATGTGAAAACTCCGTACAGACAGCACCCGTAGTCAGGATCGAACCCGGGTCTCTGGCACTGTAAGGTAGCAACTCTACCACTGCGCCACCGTGCCACCCGAGTGTTCTGCCTCACTCTTTTGGCACTACGGGCTTAGGTGGTCCTGGTGCTGCAATTGTTGTGGAATATTATTCTGAATTTATTGATCGTTCACAGCAGTTCATAAATACCCAATTTTGAGATTATAGATCTGTTCCAATTCATCTAATTTACATTACGTCAGTCCCCTTACAAACCACTGGTGGGTATTCTCTGTTGAAACTCAGGACTCTGTCTCCACACGGCTCTTTGGGATTCACATCTACCTGTTAAAACATGGAGAGATGCACCTGCAATGTGTAGGTTGGTGAGGAAGAAGCCAAGTAAGCTTATTCCTCATGTTTTTCTTCACTGTCATGGACACAAATTGGCAGCTACGTCCTTTAAGACACGTCCCGATCAGTCACTTGGTACCAAGCCCCTGTTAATGATGGATGCTGAAGGCTCCCATCAAAGAACTCAGTGGATCAGGCAGCATATATGGAGGGAATGGACAGACAATGTTTCGGGTTGTGGCCTTTCATCCGTCTGAAGATGTTCAAGATGGAACTGCAGATGTTGGAAAATCGAAGGTAGACAAAAATGCTAGAGAAACTCAGCGGGTGCGACGGTATCTATGGAGCGAAGGAAACAGGCAACATTTCGGGCCTAAACCCTTCTTCAGACTGATCTGCCTGAAGAAGGGTTTTGGCTCGAAACGTTGCCTATTTCCTTTGTTCCCTAGATGCTGCCGCACCCGCTGAGTTTTTTCAGTATTTTTGTCTACATCCGTCTGAAGATGTTCAGTCCATCCTGTTTTAACATAACTCTTTTATAACTGAGTGGCTTGCTAGTCCATGTGAGAGGATAGTTAAGAGTTAACTATAGTGGCTTGAGAAGGATAGCAGATTTCCTTCCTGTAGGACATTGTTATAACAGATGTTTTTTTTGCTACAACTGGGTTGCTCGATAGACAGTATCAATGAAACACAGTTAATTCTTGATTATTTTGATATTTAAATTAACAAACGGTTGTGGTGGGAGTTAAACATATATCTCGGGATTATTTATCCATGCATTGAGATTACTGGTTAAGTAGTTTATCCACAACAGCATCAATCCCCAATGTCCCATCTCCCCTGGAGATCATGGATCACTATATGAAGCTGACACACCATTGTTTTCTGGAAGTGCAATTCTGCTACGAACATGATAAAAGATTTCTCATCGGCAATGATAATAATCAAAACAGAAAATGCTGGATGGACAATGTTTCAGCTGGCATCTGTGGAGACATCAAGAGAGAGAGAGAGAGAGAGAGAGAAAGAAAGAAGAGAGAGAGAGAGAGAGAGAGAGAGAGAGAGAGAGAGAGGGAAAGAAAGAGAGAGAGAGAAAGAGAAAGAGAGAGAGAAAGAGAGAGAGAGCGAGAGAGAGAGAGAGAGAGAGGAGAGAGAGAGAGAGAGAAAGAAAGAGAGAGAGAGAAAGAGAAAGAGAGAGAGAAAGAGAGAGAGAGAGAAAGAGAGAGAGAGAGAGAGAGAGAGAGAGAGAGAGAGAGAGAGAGAGAGAGAGAGAGAGGAGAGAGAGAGAGAGAGGAAAGAAAGAGAGAGAGAGAGAAAGGGAAAGAGAGAGAGAAAGAGAGAGAGCGAGAGAGAGAGAGAGAGGGAGAGAGAGAGAGAGAGAGGGAAAGAAAGAGAGAGAGAGAAAGAGAAAGAGAGAGAGAAAGAGAGAGAGAGAGAGAGAGAGAGAGAGAGAGAGAGAGAGAGTGATAGAGCGTGAGAAAAGGAGAGAGAGAGAGAGAGAGAGAGAGAGAGAGAGAGAGAGAGAATGCTAACATTTCAGAATGAAGACCACATAATTTGAACAGGGCGAGAGAGAAACTTAGTTTTAAATTGTAGGAAGAAAGGGGGAATAATGGATAAGACAAAGAGAATATTCCTGAGGGGGTAGGACCAGAATCGCTGTGGTAATGAAACTATTGATGACGTTATGTGGTTGGTAGCTTTAAGACAACAATTTCAGAGAGAGAAAACAAAAAGAAGGACAGTGACAGAGGGACAGCGGAAATTGGGGGCAGCACGGCGGCGCAGCGGTAGAGTTGCTGTCTTACAGCGCCAGAGGCCCACGTTTGATCCTGACCACGGATGCTGCCTGTACAGATTTTGTTCATTCTCCCTGTGTCTGCATGGGTTTTCTCCGGGTGCTCCGGTTTCCGTCAACCCTCCAAAGATGTACAGGTTTGTAGGTTAATTATCTTTGATAAAATTGTAAATTGTCCCGAGTGTAGGATAGAACTAGTGTATGGGTGATCGTCGATTGCCGTGGACTTGATTTGCCGAAGGGCCTATTTCCATGCTGTATTTCTAAAACTAAAGCTAAGAGTATTTTATTATCGTGTACCAATCGCAGAATAATGCAATCCTTGTTTGCAGCAGCATAACAGGCCTCTAAACAAAATACCCACAGATAATACATAATAAACAAAAGAGACTAATAAATAAATAACCACAATACTAGTGCAAAAACACCCAACGTCCTTGGTGCAACCAATAACAGTCCATGGAAGTTCTTGGTTGAATTTAGTGTTGTTTAGTGTTCAAGAGTCTGATGGTTGAGAATAAAAATCTTGGAAGATGGCAAGAAAGAGAGGTTTTAATTAAATGCCTCTTCAGAACATGTATCTTTGCCGAGAGTTTTGCCATTTAGTTTTGTTTCGTTTAGAGATACAGCTCAGAAACGGAGCCTTCGGCCCACCGAGTCCGTGTCGACCTGCGATCCCTGCACACTAACACTATCTTACGCATACTAGGAACAACTTACAATTTAGCCAAGCCAATTAGCATACAAACCTGTACATCTTTGCGGTGTGTGAGGAAACTAGAACTCCCGGAGAAAACCCACGCAGTACAAACCCCATAAAGCCAGCACCCGTAGTCAGGATCGAACCCAGGTCTCTGGCACTGTAAGGCAGCAACTCTACTGCTGCGACACCGTGCTGCCCTGTATAAGGTTCTTTTGTTGACCCCTATTCCACTGCCTTCATGAAAAGCTACCTTATGTCTCCACATCTACACTTCAACCGCAGTTACTTCCGCAAGGCAACACCAATGTCGGTCGTAAAGGAATGAGAGCCAAACCTGCTGTACTAAAGCACTCTGCTTGCAGGATGAAATATATGCAATAGGGAAGGCTTAATTTATAACCTTGTAAAGGATTACCTCCATTAAGCATACAAAACCTCAATAAGTCTGATTTATTAAATGCAATGAGGAAATAGTTTTAACAGCAGCACATAATCTCGCCAGAATTCACGAGGCATCATTACAATAAAATGTTTTCATTAAGGATCCTGAGATGGAAGTATGTTAATTAATGTTCCAATACCTGTAATTGATATTTTATTTATGCACTCAGTTCCTTTGGGGCTGAAAACAGCCCGAATATTTAATCAGTGACTAATCAAATTCAATCATGATAGCAGCTGCCATGGTATTATAAGTGGCGATCACTGAGCAACCTTATCACTGCATTGTGGCTAAATATGTTAACGTGTGTCACTCTGGTCCTTTCATTTAATGCCCCGCATTTCCATATCTTCCAACAGTTAAGCAAACTAGATGGGCTTTATTCAACTTCGCTGGTGTGAAAACCAAAGATCATAAAGACTGCAAATGGTTGGATTCTGATGGGGATTTGTGGTGCCTTCTGCGCTACTACAGGTTAGGCTTGAGACTTAACAGCTGTTGCACCACAAGATGTGGCTTATAATGATGTTGCTCTTCCACTAAAACTTTGCACTTGCCGTTACTTATAAAATCTATCATGAATTCACGTTGCCCACCAAAAGAAGACTGTGTGTGATCAGGGTGACGCAAATGGATTGTGTAGGAAGGAACTGCAGATGGTGGTTTACACCAAAGAGAGACACAAAATGCTGGAGTAACTCAGCGGGACAGGCAGCATCTCTGGAGTGAAGGATGACGTTTTGGGTTGAGACCCTTCTTCATAACGTCACCCATTCCTTCTCTCCAGAGATGCTGTGAGTCCCGCTGAGATGCTCCAGCATTTTATGTCTATCTTTCATGCTAATAGATTGTCTTACATCCTCATGAAACGACCTTGACAACACTGTACTAGTTACCATGATCAAAGGAGCATGGTCTTGCTCAATTCACAAGCATAAACTCCACTGAGCCTGAGCTGCCAGTGAGTAGACTCACCTTCATATAAACCGGTGATAGAAAAATTAATGAGGAATAGTGATTAATACTCATTCATGAGGTATAGTCATCACCAATGATCATAACCACGGGAGAAGATTGGCCACATTTAACAATTACATAGTAAGGCGGCATGGTAGCGCAGCGGTAGAATGCTGCCTTCCAGCACCAGAGACCGGGTTTGGATCCTGATTACGGGTGCTGTCTGTACGGTGTTTGTACATTCTCCCCGCGACCACGTGGGTTTTCTCCGGGTGCTCGGGTTTCCTCCCACACTCCAAAGACATAAAGGTTTGTCGGTTAATTGGCTTCAGTAATGATTGTAAATTGTCCCTAATGTGTAGGATAGTGCTAGGTTATGGGGATTGCTGGTTGACGCGGACTCGGTGGGCCAAAGGACTTGTTTCCACGCTGTATCTCTAAACAAAACGAAACTAAAAAGGTTGCTATACTAAGGCTGGGTGCCTTTCCTTTATTTCATTGTTCTGGGAGATATGATAATAAAACACTCTTTTAACTGTTGATTAATTATGGCTTCTATTATGTAGGTATGTTACAAAGCGGCGCTGCAGTTCTGTCACTGGCCATGTGCGCGACTTTGGCGCCTTTGAGGGGGGGGGGGGGTGGGGGCGGGGGGGGGGTGGGGTGGGGGGGGTGGGGGGGGTGGGGGGGCAGGGTTAAAATGTGGTTTTCCAATGCCTTCCGGAGTTATATTTTCTCGGGTGCGAGCTTTTGCTGGAGATTCATTCCGACTGCCGGTATGTGAATTTTTTTTTAAATCGCCCGACAATTTCAGCTCTGGAGTAAAATAAAAATTAGTTTCTAATGCCGTGAACACCGACAAGGGGGACTGATTTTACGTAGGGGCAGGTAAAGGAAAGCTGTTTATTTTTTGCATATATACTTGCTTGTTTAGATGACCTTAATCAACATTTCATGTTGCGAAACAGTGATTTATTCCCCATACGAACCGGCAGTATTTTTCATGCCGATATGGGGTTTAAATTCACCACGACCGCAATGTTCCAATCCATCGCGTTCCATAAAATCCCACTCGCGAGCTGATTTAAATGGCCATTAATTTACGGGCATTAAACACTAAATTCCTTCAATTTGGCCTATAAATTCATGACATTGAGATTAAAAAATCATATTGTGAATTCTTGTGTGAATGTTATTTGGACACTTAGGCTTTTAAAAAAATGTTAATATTTTCTTAAGAAATGGATAGATGTTTAGATCTAGTAATTGAATTTTGTAATTAGCTACAATTGGGTAACTAGCTAATTATATGCTTTAATTTCAGGTCATCCAAGTAAGATTGTTTCATATTTGTTTCAGAATGCATCAATCTATAATAACTGAAAATTTATTTCAGTTCTCTTAATTTTTAAGAAAGTTATGGGCTTTTGACTGTCCACAATCACAACTTTTGTGTTAAGTCAATGGAAAGGCAATAGGGAACAAGATGCTAATTTCCGAGTATGAAAATGGCCACAACTTTTTTACTATTGAAGATATGAAAGTGAATTAGGTGTCAAATGAAACTTCGTTTTATGCTTTATCTGATGGGATAAATTGCAGACTTGATTTTTAAAATCACAAAATTTTGAAACATTGCTATAAAGCAGAGTATGTCAGTTCAAAATAATGTACAATCAAGCCTGCAATTATCCAAACAGATCGCATCTGTGTGCACGTCCATAGCAAACATCAAAGTCACTGTTGTATGGTGCAGGACAGTACTTAGTCCATCCATTCTGTGCTTTTTACGGTCATTGTGTGCCCTTCTTCAGACTTGCCAAACCCAAGGCACACACATTCATTCCCATTGATGGTCAAGACAAACTGATGGTCCTTAGGGTCTGATTGCTGCAGTGAACACATTTAGAAGAATGAGGGGGGGACTTCATTGAAACATACAGAATAGTGAAAGGCTTGGATAGAGTGGTTGTGCAGGAGATGTTTCCACTAGTGGGAGAGTCTAGAACTAGAGGTCAAAGCCTCAGAATTAAAGGACATTCTTTTAGGAAAGAGATGAGGAGGAATTTCTTTAGTCAGAGGGTGGTGAATCTATGGATTCCTTTGCCACAGAAGGCTGTGGAGGCCAAGTCAGTGGATATTTTTAAGGCAGAGATAGATAGATTCTTGACCATTACAGGTGTCAGAGGTTATGGGGAGAAGGCAGGAGAATGGGGTTAGGAGGGAGAAATAGATCAGCCACAATTGAATGGCGGAGTAGACTTGATGGGCCGAATGGCCTAATTCTATTCCTATCATTTATGACGTTATGACCATGTGACTTCACCAGTGGTGTGGTTTAATTTCTCATCCTCCAAACTCTATGGAGAAAACGTTTAAATGGTCAAGTAGGAGGTAAAACACTGCAGCAGGAGCTTCGTCAGAGATGAACTAGCCCCTTGTCCTCAAAATGGCAAAAGCACCGGGATTTTGTAATGGGGAACAAAGAAATGGCAGAGTAATTTCACAAATACTTGCTTCTGTCTTCAGAGAAGAGGATACAAATAACTTCTTGAAAATATTTGGCAACTCAATGTCTAATGAGAAGGAGGAAATAAAGGAAATTGTTATTACTAAACAGCAACAGCACCAACAGCACTGAAAGATGATAAATCCCTGGGGCCTGATGAAATGCATCCCAGAATATTGAGAGGTAACCATGGAAATAATGGATACATCAGTCATCATCCTTCAGAATCCTATGAAGAATGGAATCAAAGATAGACACAAAGAGCTGGAGTAACTCAACGGGACAGACAGCATCTCTGGAGAGGAATGGGTGAGGATTCAGATCGAAACCCTTCTTCAGACTGGAATGGAATAAATTCTGTACGCTATGGGCAGGAAAATGTAATCACGCCAGCAAATGTAATCAAACTTAAAAGCATGGTACTGCACGGCATGGTGGCATAGCAGTATAGTTGCTGTCTTACAGCGCCAGAGACCAGGGTTCGATCCAGACTATGGTTGCTTGTCTGTACGGAGTTTGTACGTTCTCCCAGTGACCTGTGTCTCGGGATTCTCCGGGATATCTGGTTTCCTCCCACACTCCAAAGAGGGACAGGTTTGTAGGTTAATTGGCTTGGTATAAATGTAAATCGTCCCTAGTGTGTGTAGGACAGTGTTAGTGTGCGGGGATCACGTGTGGATTCGGTGGTATCTTTTCATCTCTAGCCTCGATCCTACCTCTTTCCTATCCAAAAAACATCAACCTGTCTCCTCCTCGCTTCCAGCTTTCTTCTCCTCCCCCCCCCCCCCCCCCCCCCCCCCCCCCACCTATCCATGTTCTCCAATTATGTTGCCTGACACGCTTACTCCAACACTTTGTGTCTTCTTTTGTAAACCAGCATCTGCAGTTCCTTGTTTCTACTTAAATAATGATAGGCTAGGTAATATTAAATATATTAAAACTCTGACAACCCGGCATCCTTGGGACTTTTTGTGGTGCTGGCAGATTAGTATAGCTTAGTTTAGTTTAGAGATATAGCGCGGAAACAAGACTTTTGGCCCAGAACGTACAAACTCCATACAGACAGCACCTGAGGTCAGGATTGAAGCCGGGTCTCTGGTGCTGTAGGGCATCAACTCTACCACTGTGCCAAAGGCAAATCGATTTTCCAGACTATTTGGTATTACCCCTATTAATACTCAACACATTTTAACCATTGTTAATAGGTGTTGCACTATAGAATAATACATTTTCCAATGACCATGGTGAGTTTAAATGGAGTGTGGGAAACAGGGACCCAGTGAATTGAAAATTAGTACAGGAAGCAGGTCTTTAAAGAGAGGACAGGAAATGGGGCACTGATCAGTTTAAAGGGAACATGGAAACAGTATCCAGTGAGCAAGATACTGAACCATCGGGATTTCTGAAGGATTGGATGGAGGATTACCAGAGTTGTACTGCGCAAATAGATCTGGATCAGTTTGTACAGCAGTCACTGAAAGCAAACTTGTAGGTGCAACATATGGTTAAGCAGGCAAACGTTAAGCTTGCCTTCATTGCAAGATGTTTTACTGCAATTATGCAGGCCATGGTGAAACTATATCTGGAGCTGTGAGCAGTGCTGGTTTCCATAGCTGGGGAAGAATATAATTGCCACAAGGGGAGTGCAACAAAGGTTCACCAAAGTTTCCTGGAATAGCAAGGCTGTTATTTGAGGAGAGGTTGGATGGAATTGGCCAGTGTTTGGAAGGGCAGATGTTTCCCCTTGGCTTTGCCAGCAAAATCCAGATCTGAAAAAAATTAAAAATTAAATACATATCTATTGGTGTGGAAGGATATTTACCAGCCCTTTCTGTGTAAGAATTTCATTGTTCTGTTTCGGGACAAATGACAATAAAAAACACACTGTACACTTGAAGCAAAGGAAGACATTGAACATTTTCTCGCCTTCCAGCACAGTGAGGAATGTGGAGGAGTCACTGTGGTGGATGTTTATGTTAAGATGTGTTTCATGTGTTCTGTTGCTTTTTATTTGTATGTCTGACTTGGCAAATGAAATTCCTTGTATGTTGCAAAACATACTTGGCTAACAAAGTATTATTGTGATTGTGATTGTGCGATTGATTGCAAACATTTGACATAATGTTCACATTGGTGATGGGATGGCTCTTACATTAATCACTGATTATATTGATTCATCTGTTTAAGTGGGTGGGAGATTGCAACCTTCACGTGGTTCGCCCTGTTTCAACGAATGCGATCAACCTGGCATGCAAAATCAAATAAGATCAAATAGAACAAGTTGTCCTTCAGTTTTAGGCTGTGCAAGCCATACGCAAGAAGAAGAAGATCTGTTTAAGGATAAAGGTGACCACCCCCCCCGCACTGCATTGTGTATTTCATTCTTCTAATGCTTCCTTTCTAACCCCATTCGGTCAATTCATTCACATGCTGAAAGGCTTGTAACAATTTAAACCATCTCAGCCAAAGGAAACTGCATAGACCGTGACATGGACTAATTATCCTTGTTATCCATTGTTTGTACAAGTGCAGTTGTGCCTGTGTTTCTTTTAATTTGTTAACCACACTAACATTTATTGGTTGTTCTTAATTGCCTCTGAGGGCGCATTTAAAAGTCAAACAAAGTGGCGTGAGTTTGGGCTCACACATAAACCAGGTAAGGATGATAGATTTCCTTTCTTGAAGCTTGGTTGTGATTTTAACAATAATTGCATGCCTATTATTGTTAAAATAAACTGTTGAAATAATTGCATGCATATTATGCCTACTGAGCCTTGCATGTTTTTAGATTTTAGATTTAATTAATTACTTGAAGTTAAATTCCCCAGCTAAATGGCTGGACTCAAACTCAATGAATTAATTAATACTTTATTAATTAATACTTTAAGTCACAGCAACATTATTTGCTTGTATACACAAGGTATGCAAATAGCCACCACATAAAGGGCACTGACAAGTTACAAAGTATCCCAACCAGGTCCTCCTTTGTTCTCTCCCCTCCCCCTCCCTCCGGGTCCATCTCTGTTCTTTCTTCCCCTTCCTGGCAGTCCCCCCACACCGAGTCCTCCTTTGTTCCCACCCCACCCCCCATGCCTCAAACTTGTGTCTCTCATTACTGGCAGTGGACTCTGGGTGCTCCGATTCTAATATAAACTGTGTGCTTTTATGTTCCCTAATACCTCTGACATAGCCGTGTAGGTACGATGTGACTGTTTGTGTTTTGTGTAAGTTTTGCTTCTCTGACTTGTATCCGCTGCAAGCTTGTCGTTATCAGCTGGAATTAAAAGTGTCAGAACATTCAACTTGACTAACGAAAAAAAGGTAATGGAAATCCATCCCACACTGCTTCCAGGTCCAGGGTAACTTACTCCAAAATGCTGGAGTGATTCAGCAGGACAGGCAGCATCTTTGGAGAGAAGGAATGGGTGATGTTTTGGGTCGAGACCCTTCTTCAGACTGAGAGTCCGGGATTAGGGAGTCTAGAGATATGGAAGGGTAAGGTGTGAAAACAACTCCTGAATATTACTTCAGTGACCAACCCCCACCTGCACACTCCCTTCTTAACGGTTGATTGACTCTTAATTTAGATTGATGGAAATATGTAAGATTCATCTTGTTAGACTTTATTGCTTGTTCAAGAAGAACTGCAGATGCTGGAAAACCAAAGGTAGACAAAAAATGCTGGAAAAACTCAGCTGGTGCGGCAGCATCTATGGAGCGAAGGAAATGGGCAATGTTTCGGGCCAAAACCCTTCTTCAGCCAATCCTTCTTCAACCCCAAAAAAGGGTTTTGGCCCGAAACGTTGCCTATTTCCTTTGCTCCATAGATGCTGCTGCACCCGCTGAGTTTCTCCAGACTTTATTGCTTGTTTGACTCTTGTACAACCTTCAGGGTGTTCAAGGAAGCAATTGCTTTATCATATTATGGTAAATTCCTTCGGCACTGTCTTGGTTAGAGAAAGAGTAGGATTGAAAAGCATCACCGGGAGGTGAGAAATAATATGGCTCCTTCACTTCCTCACTGCAGATCTTAACCAGTGTGGATTGGTAAAAGCCTCTCCTCCTCACAGCCCATTCACACAGGTGGGTGTAAAGAAAGTGCTAAGCGTGCAACCTCGAGGCTGAATGTGTGGCACCCTGCTCTACTCTCCTTACACCATTGACTGTGTGGCTAATCATAGCTCCAATGTTGTCCATTAGTTTGCTGATTGTCTAAATCATCAGTGGTGATGAGTCAGCTTGAAGTGGAGAGAAAGAGGTGGAACTCCTAATTGAGTGGTGCTGCAATAACACCCCTTGCTTAAAGTCACAAAGCCAAAACTTCAGAAAGGGAAAGTTGGGAGACTGTGTGCCAATTTTTCGTGGTGGAAAGTTATTAGTTTCAAATGTTTGGACATTAACATCTTGGATGACTTGTTCTGGGCTCACTACATAGATACCCCATGACAGAAGGGGGAGGGGGGGGGGGGAGTTGTACAGTTTAATAGCCACAGGGAAGAAGGATCTCCTGTGGGGATTTGCCCTGCATCTTTGTGGAACCAGCCTGTTGCTGAAGGTGCTCGTCAGGTTGACCAGTGTGTCATGGAGGGGGTGAGTTGTATTTTCCAGGATGCTCCGCAGTTTGAGGAGTATCCTCCCCTCCAAGACACGCCTCCCATGCATCCAACTCCGCCCCCAGGACAGAGCCAGCCTTCCTGATATGTTTGTTGATCCTATTGGCATCCACAGCCTTTGCCCTGCTGCCCCAGCACAACAACAGCGAAGAAGATGACACTGGCTACCACCGGTTGGTAGAACATCTCCAGCATCTTACTGCGGAGAGTAGAGCCAGTTCCTGGGCTTCCTCCCCACCTTCCCATTGGTAGCAATGAGATGAGAACATAGCCTGTTTTGCTTAAAATTCTAGCAATGCCTAAATTGAAAGCTTCAAACATTTTCTAGGCATTTGGAAGAAATAAGTGACATAAGTCTGCATACAGCCTTGCCTGCATTCTGCTGATGACTAATCGATTTAAATAAGTATGATCATCTTGCTGCTCTTGGTTAACTGAAAATCAGCAGGGTATGGCTTTGGGTTTTGTACACTGCAGGCTTTGTCCATATCGAGAGGAAATGCACACACAAAACCATGAATGCATCAGCAATTAGTCTGTAACATTCTCGAGTCTTCAGAAAGCCTTTGAGTCTTCAGAAAGTCTTCCTGAAAACGCCGTTCATGTGTGATCATGAATGATCAGTGGTGCTGATCCCTGCTTAGTTTCCAGGAGCTGACTATGAAGTGTTCACACAGCACTTGATCTCTATTCCTTCATCAAAACTCGCCTTTCCCACCCATTCAATCTGAACAGCTATTCACAATGAGCCTTCGTGCAGACGAGAGATCTGACACGTGTCTTTTCTAATGTCATGCAGCGTGGAAACGGGTCCTTCGGCCCAACTTTCCAAACCTACCCACCTACACTAGTCCCATCTGCCTGCATTTGGCCCATATCCCTCCAAACCAGTTCAATCCAAGTACCTGTCTAAATGTTTCTTAAATGTGGCAGAAGTACCAGACGCGCCTTCCTCCTCCGACAGGTCGATCCATATAGCCACTTAATTTAAATGTGGTGGGAGTATGTGCCCTTAATGTACCTCTTTAAATAGCAGGATAACCATTGAGAAAAACATTTGTGCTCAAAAGCGAAGGTGTGGCACAGTTGCAAAGCTGGTAGAGCTGCTCCCTCACATCACCAGAGACATGGTTTTGATCATGACCTTGGGTAGTGTCTGTGGAGTTTGCACGTTCTCCCCAGGGTGACTGTGTGGGTTTTCTTTGGGTGCTCCGTTTTCTCCCACATCCAAAAGACATGCAGGTTTTGTAGGCTAATTGGCCTCTGTAAATTGCCGCTAGTGTGCAGTGAGTGGGATAACGCAGAACTGGTGTATATGGGTTATCAATGGTCACTGTGGACCGAAGGGCCTGTTTCCATGCTGTATCTCTAAATTAAACTCTTTGACTGTGCAGGTCAGGTGGCTCAGTGAGAGTGATAAACCTTCAATATTTCCATGCTGCTCATCTCTGCTCTGTAACCAGGAAAGTGTATTGACCACTGCAAGATGGTCATCAGACACTTGAAAAGGACAATACCAGGGGCAAAATATGATAGAAACACAAGATTGCTATTGAACTATAATGGCTGTCTGCTATGGCTTCTTCATTACTTGTGACTGCAAAGTCCCACATTATACGGCACAATTTAATGAAGCTGACCAAAAATACCTAAAACATTTGTCCCTTGCATTTGTGGCGTACTAATGATGTCAAATGGCCATGTTACAACATTAACTGCACAATGTTACTCATTTGTACGTGAATGCTTTGGTCTATTTCTGAGATGTGTTAAGCCCCTGTCCCACTTGGGCGGTTTTATCGGCGACTACAGGCGACTAGGCTGTTGCCACCTGGTCGCGGGGTGACGCCTGTATGGTCGTGACTAGTCTCCTCAAGTCGCCTAAAGAGTTGTAACGTCTTTCTGGTCGCCGCTGGATTTTGAAATGTTCAAAACCTTTTGCCGACTGTGGGCTCGACGTAGCTTGTCTTCTCCTGTCGTAGGTGCTATCGTAGGTTGTCGCCAGGATGACGCAGGTTGTTGCCAGGTGACGTTGGTCGTCACCGGGTGCCAGGCACGTGCCGTCAGGGTAGGCAAGGTAGGCACTGCCTACCCTGACTAAAATTATGAAATGGCAATTCTTAAATATAAATAGTAAAGGCATGGGAGAATTATGCCTATGTAAGAGATCGATCTCCTAGGTAGGCATAATTTTCCGTGCCTTTCCGCAGCGCTTGTAATACGCGAAGCTCTGTGCAGCCCACGTGCCGTCAGCGCTGCCTGAGCCGTCAGTTTCAAGGGGAGCTGAAGGCAGCAGAAATTCTGCCTTTGCAGCACTGCGCATGCGCAGCAGCCTGATGCGCATGCGCAGAGCGTGTTTCTTGGCGGGATTTTCGAATATGGAATGCCATTATTTTAATAGTATCTCAGGAAACAAGGAGTGAAGAATGGACTTAATGTACCAATAACGTGGTAAGTGCATTTCTTGGTGCTTTATGTTTTTAAATGCTGTATTTCCCGGGATGGGGGGAGAGCTCCGTTCACAGTGTTTGGGGAGTCTGGCATTGTGAAGGAGGGGATTGGGGTCAGTAACCCACTTGCCACACTCCGGTCTGAATGGGCAAGTAGATGGGACTAGGTGAGAGTAAGTGTTCGGCACGGACTGAAAGGGCCGTGATAGCCTGTTTCCGTGCTGTAATTGCTAGGGTACACAAAAGGCTGGAGAAACTCAGCAGGTGCAGCAGCATCTAAGGAGCGAAGGAGATAGGCGACGTTTCGGGTCGAGACCCTTCTTCAGACTGCTATATGGTTTTATTGTGGCCGGGGAGTGAATTAGCTTGGGTGGCTGCCGCAGCGCTCCGGGCACGGACAGCAGAACTGGCCGCCACTTCCGAGGAAGGAAGCAGCTCGGGTGACTGACTTTGAGCGGCCGCCGGAACACTGCCACTTCAGCCACTTCAGCCCCGTCTGCTGGTCCCCGTCTCCTCTGGCTGTGCTCTCCGTCTGAACATCTCTCACCTGCCGCTCGCCGGCCAGCATCCCGCAAATCTTTAAATTCCGACAGCGCGTTCACGGGACCAGTTGAGGTTACTCAGCTGTGGGAATTTAAGGAATTGCGGGATGCGGTTGACATGAGCGAAGCCGGCGAGCGGCAGGTGAGAGATATTCAGACGAAGAGCAATGCCAGAGTGAGCGGGCCGGCAGAAGGCGCTGAAGTGGCAGCCGGTTCTGTTGTCGGGTCCCGGCGGCCGCACGCACCCGAGCTGCTTCTATCCTCGGAAGTGGCGGCCAGTTCTGCTGTCCGTGCCCGGAGCGCTGCGGCAGCGGTGAGTGAGTTACTGATATGATCTCTGAACCCCCCTCCTTTTCAACACTCCTGCCCTCCCCGCATCTTTAACCCCTGGCACAGACTCTCCACACGCTGTGAAAGGAATTCTCCCTCCAATTGGACCCTTGAATTAGTATTGTCATTCAATAAGATGACAACTGATTCAACGTCCCGGTGTGCTCCCGTTTTCCCACCATCTCTCCACCTGCCTTCATCCTCCGTCCCCCACCCATTCAGTGATTAAAAAATAAAGGAGATTGAGAAGCCTTGGTAAAATTGAATTGTTACTTATTTTTTACGAAGAGAACCATCTGCGCATGCGCGGTTTAAGATTTTTTTTTTGAAAGCCGGCTGACTGCCTACCCTGAGTAATTACTCACGGCACGTGCCTGTCGGGTGCTGGCTTTGGTGAATTCCATTGGTGACTACCTATGTCAACCTACAGCAACTGGTGACAGGTACCGGCGACTGAATTGTCTTCAGTTGTCACCGACAGGGTCGTTGCTTGTCGTACCTAGTCGCAGGTGGACGTAGGTTGACTGGTTGTCGTATGTGTATTCATAGATGGACGTCCTAATGGGTCACCAGTTGTCGGTAGTTTGCCGTAGCTTGACGCTGACTAGGTGGCAGGTCTTCGTAGCTTGTCGTAGACATTGTCGTGGGGGGGGTCCAGTCGGCAATTTTTCGGCGGCCTGCTACGACTGTGACAGTCGCCAAAATAATCGCCTAAGTGGGACAGGCCCTTTAAGGTGCCATGTAGATGCATTGTTTATTTTATTTTTTCATGCCATATTAATGATGTACAATTTAGTCGTATGATCAAGTTAAAGTTAACTTTGCTTATTTTGTACTATCTCCACCTCTTTCCTTGACTGACGTAGGTGAATATCCAACATTGACATTCCTCCCGGAAGCATACTTCAGAATAAAAATAAAAATCCACCATTTCAGATATGAAATGAAAGTGCCTGTGAACTGCCAAGAAAATCTTCCCATCATATCAAGAAAAGATTAGGAACTAGTTGAAAATTTCATATTTTGATCATTTCCATCATAAATGTTACTAGGGTGGCGCAGCGGTAGAGTTGTTGCCTTGCAGCACCAGAGACGTGGGTTCAATCCTAACTAAGGGTGCAGTTTGTACATTCTCCCTGTGACCATGTGAGATTTCTCTGGGTACTCCTGTTTCCTCCCACACTTCAAAGGTACGGGTTTGTAGGTTAATTGGCTTATTTAAATTGTCCCGAGAGCATAAAATAGAACTAGTATATGGTTGGTTACTGGTCGGTGTGGATTCAGTGGGCCAAAGGACATGCTTCCACGCTGTATCTCTAAAACTAAAAGCAAAATGAGTTGGATATGGGGCCAAATTTGGGTATCTACGTCATTAATAGTTCTTGATTTATAGAAAAGCTATCTGAAATAATGTTTTACAGTCATGTTAAAAAATACGTTAATAATGAAATTAAAATAGAAACCTGTTACAATAAAATAATGTGGCTTTTTTTTAAGTGTAGTGATACATAATTAATGAAGTAATGCCAATCCTGTATAAATTATTGTAAAGGCAGGAATTAGAATATTGACCTTTGTCACCCCTCTTCCAAACTAATATCTTCACTGACTCATGAGATTGTAACTGAAAAGGAATTTTTTATCATCCAAAATAAATTGATGAACTATAGAAGAAATTCTAATGCAGAGTATTAGTTGGATATAAAGATCAGTGATGGAAGTAGAAATTGAAATACATTTAAATGAAAATGTAGAAATATTTTAAAGTAATAATTTTGAATGAAAGGGTAAGAGAAATAGGAATTAGAGAAATAGAAGACATGAATGATTGAATAGCATTCATCTCTCTTCTATAGCTGTATAGTTCAGTCGATGCAAATATTAATTTTTGCTAAATGGTTTAGCAATCTAACTTGCATCTACAGAATCTTGCATGTTAAAGCATTTAGACTTATTATACTGTGCTATGACCATTAAAAGCAAACTCGGCTAAGAGCAATAACGATTGTATAAATGGGATATTTGTATATTATGTAAGACACCATGGCTTCTGAAACTAATCATAATCATACTTTATTAGCCAAGTATGTTTTGCAACTATGGAAATATTGTGCCAAAAAGGCAGCATGACAGGAACTGGGCAATGTAATACAGCTGCATATTTTTGAGGCATCTTCAGGGATGAATAAATAAAACACTTGCAGAATTTTCTGCAGAGATATACGTAGATTAAGTCTCGATTAAAGCTTGCATACACATTCTCTTGAAGAAAATTAATTTGTATGACCTGTATTTGGGCCAAAAGACCCTGCATTATGATTGATCACAGCATCTGCAGTCTTTTTTTGCATTCCTAGCCAACCAGTTTTACCTCAAGGCAACATTTATAGTATAACTGTAGCGTGGATTTGGAAGCTAGAACATACCCTTTGGCCCACAATATCTGTGCCAAACATGATGTCAAGCCCATCACTTATGGTCTGAGTGCAGGTAGATGGGACTATGGGAAAACAAATGGTCGGCACGGACTGGAAGGGCCGAGAGGGCCTGTTTCCGTGCTGTAATTGTTATATGGTTATATGGTCTTGATACCATCACTTAAGATCTTTGTGCGTCTTAGAAAAAGTCCATTGTCATATTTGTTTTATACGTAACGATCAGCAACCGTGTGAAACCACCTTTAATTGGAAGATACGTAAGTTTTAGGACTATGCAAGCTATACTGGAAGTGAAGAACTCTTTCAAAGAGCTGGCACAAGTGCAATGGGCTGAATAGCCACTTTCTGTGCTGTAAGATTCTGTATGACCTTATTCCCGATTCATAATTTATTTGATTTGTGTGAAAGTGCAAAACATTCACTGTTGACATTACTCCTGTTATTTACACGCCTTAATTTCCATTTTTATAACTAGATTTCATTAGCAATAAACTCCAGAAAAGGCACATAACAAATAGCTGAACTATAGAATTATTTCATTGTGATTACAGAAGCAAGTTATTCAGCCTGTCAAGTCCATGCAGTACAATCTATTCAATCCCATTCCCCTGCTCTTTCCCTGGAGACCTGTACATCTCTATTCCCTCAAGACCTTATTCAAATTCCCTGTCAGATTGTTGCTTACTGTAATAGTTTGCTGCCAGTGGTGCAATATCAGAGTCAATGAGAATTTTGCAAGTAAAGTTTTTTTTTTAAGTTCTCCCTATTAGTTTAAGCAGTCTGTGAATTCTGGAAAACTTGAGCAGTCTGCACTATGTTCTGTAGCTGGCAGTTGCACCTCCCTTTCATCAGAATGTTGTTTTTAAATGGATAATCTAAAAAATCAGAGCCTGCTCAACAAAGGTCACAATTTGCACTCAGAAGTGCTTATTTATGGCAGTGAAGGGAGGAAGGGTGCAGTGTACAATTAATAAAGTCATTTAGATAGGCTATTGTTACTGAAAAAAGTCACATGGTTAAAAATAAATCATGCACAAATGTGCATGGCCCAAGATTGGACACAATTTTCACAATTAACTACTGGTGGAAACTAATCTAAATTGCTTGTTTGTGATTTATGCACAGAAAGCAGGAACTAATGGATCCAATTTATTAACCATCATGCTTTTTCTACAGAAGGCACAGGGAGTAATTATATGCTTGTGCCTATATCAAAATATATTAATTAACTCTTGCAAATATTATAACATTGCTGTTCACAAATCACCTGCCATGGGAATACCTTCTCTCTACCTTGCTTTCGGGTCTGTAGAATTTTCCTTTTAACTTTCTGTGAGGTGAACAAATCTGACATCCACTCAAACCTTGCATCAGAAGTCTCCCATCCCTCAAACCATTTTAGTGTTTTGTAGAAACAAAGATGCTGATTTATACCAAGGTTAAACACAAAGTGCTGTCCCACTTTCACAAGAGTAAAGCATGACAAGGTCTGGAGGTCCCACTTTCACGACCAAATTTTTTCACACAGAGAGTCTTCAGCCGAGTAGTTGTCATTGGCTTATTTAAGACTGGCGCCTTTCTGGACACCCAAGGGCACCTTACAGGACATAAAATCACAATACATTATCAATATTAAAATCAAGTTGATTAAAAACCAAAAAAACAAAAAATACACAATACATTTTAAATCATTAAAATCAGGGTGAACATGGTGGAAGTTATGTCGCGTATGCTAATCTAAACGGGTGTGTTTTAAGTTGTGATTTGAATTGATCGATAGTGTCCAGGTGACGCGAGTACGAGTCAAGGACGAATGAAGACCATAATCTAATAAAAAGGTCTTGTTTGTCCATTTAGACAAATCTGATTCTTTCCAGGTGTAGGTTCTCCAACATTTCCATAATCCACATTTTAATTGTGGGGGTTATAGGACCTTTCCAAAATTTTAATATTAATTTCTTCCCAGTTAATATACTGTATTTTGCTTGTTGTGAGTGTTAGACTTTGTTCTGATATTCCAAATATTATTAGTTTGAGTCAGCAGTTCGCAGACGGAGCACGTTAGTCACCTTCGCCTTTTGTTCGAGCAGTTATGCGAACACAGCCTGGTGATTAACCCTGCGAAGTGCCAGTTCGGCCTGCGCTCCATCTCCTTCTTAGGACACCGGGTAACCCCTCAAGGCGCCGAGCCGCCGCCTGATAAGGTCGACGCCATTCGCCAGTTCCCTAGGCCGCTCACTGTCAAGGACCTTCAGGAGTTTATCAGGATGTTGAATTTTTACCACCGGTTCATGCCGTCGGCAGCCGCTGTCATGCGCCCACTACTCCAGTGCCTTGCGGGTAAGCCGTGGGACCTGGTATGGTCGGACGAGGCCGTCACGGCGTTTGAAGGTGCTAAAGCTGCGCTGACTAATGCCACCATGCTGGTGCACCCTAGGGCGTCCGCTCCCACTGCGCTCACGGTTGACGCCTCAGATGTTGCGGTGGGCGCCGTCCTGGAGCAACGGGTCTGTGACCGCTGGCAACCGCTGCCGTTTTTCAGCCATTCAGCAGTGCAGCGGGTAAGTACAGGGAACTCCTTGCGCTCTACCTAGCGATCAGACATTTCCGTTACTTCCTCGAGGGCCGAGCTTTCACTTCTTTTATGGACCACAAACCGCTTACTTTCGCGTTGAGCAAGATCGCCGATCCGTGGTCCGCTAGGCAGCAGCGGCACCTCGCCTACATAACCGTGTTCACGTCTCACGACTTAACGACTGTTGTCACGCGGCTGAGGAGTCGACTACGCTGAGCTGGCAGCGGCCCAGCGGGCTGATACCGGCATGGCGAGTTATCACATCGCTGATTCGGGCCTTGACCTAGCCGAGGTGCCTTGTGGTGCGGCTGGTGTCAGGGGTCATCTGTGATGTCTCCACGGGTAGAGCCCGTCCAGTTATCCCAGGCAGTTGGAGACAATGGATTTTCGACACAGTCCACAGCTTAGCCCACCCGTCCATTCGTGCCACATCCGCCCTGGTAGCGTCTAAGTTTGTTTGGCACGGGCTGCGGAAGCAGGTAACCGCCTGGGCCCGTGCTTGCATCCTGTGTCAGACCTCCAAGGTTCAGCGTCATGTGTGGCCGCCCATGCAGGATTTTGCTGTGCCTGATGGCAGGTTCCTACATATTCATGTAGACCTTGTTGGAAACTTTACCATGTTCGCGGGGTGCCACACACTTGCTTACTATAGTGGACAGGTTCACTAGGTGGCCGGAGGCAATCCCGTTGTCGGCTCGTTTTGGGGTGCCGTCAGACATCACCACAGTTTACCTCGTCTCTGTGGTCCAGCTTAGCGAATGGGTTGGTTGAGCGGTTCCACAGACACCTTAAGTCGGCGTTGAAGGCCCGGCTCACCAGCCCCTATTGGGTTGACCAGTTGCCCTGGTCCTCCTGGGCATCAGACCTGGAAATCTCCTTGGCTGAGCTCGTCTATGGCTCGGTTTTGCGGGTATCAGGGGATTTCCTGCCTGCCACTCGTGGTCAGGAGGTTTCGGCTTTGGCGGTGCTAGCCGAACGTCGTGAGCGGGTGCGCGCGTTAGTCCCTGTCCCTACCTCCAGGCACGGGTCGGCATGTGCTGGTGTCATTACAGGATTGTGCTTGTGTTTTCCTTTGTAGAGACGCTCACCGTCGCTGCTGCACCGGGTTTATGAGGGGCGTATAGGGTGCTGAGGACTGGAGTCTCCACGTTCACATTGGACGTGGGCGGCCGGGAGGAGTTCGTCTCCGTCAGCTGCCTCAAGTCCGCGCATGTGTACGAGGGCAGCCCTGTGGTTGTGGCCACACCGCGGCGTAGAGGTCGTCCGCCAGCCGTTCGGTTGTCTCCTGCCCCAGTTGTTCCCAGCCCTGTTTCGCCGGTCCCCGTTGTTACGCACGCCCCTTGTTGTCGTTTTTCGCGTCCCTCTGGTTCTGTTCTGCCGGTCCCTGTTGTTACACCTGTTGTGCGTTTTACGCATTCAGGCCATACCATTTGGCTCCCGGTGCGTTGGGGGGGTCCCCCATGTAGCGGCACATGCTCGCGCGCGTCAGCATCGAACCCTGAGATCGGGAGCCGCGAGCACGTGACTCTGGGAGGGATTGAATTTTCGTGCGGTTTCTGGGCTCTGTTCGCCAGTCGTTCGAGGACCACCGTTGTGGTCAGTTGTGTGGTATGATTCTTAGTGTCGGAGAATTGTGATTGTGAATAAATCCTTTTCAAAACCACCGATTGTCGTTTTGCATCCGCTAAAATATATGTGTGTGTGTATATATTTTATATATATATTTGAGTGCCGGATGGAAGTTGGTGGTGAAATGGATGAAGTCAGTCAGTTGTGTGTGGGTGCAGGAGGTGACACCAAAGCAGTCGTCGCTGTAACGGAGGTAGAGGTCGGGGATGGGGCCCTGGTACGCCGACAACAAGGATTGTTCAACGTACTCAAGAGTCTGTTTTGTTGTCGTCGTCATATGTCCCAGATTAAAACAATGACATTTCCTACACATATATTGTTTGTTTGCTGGAGTAACTCAACGGGACAGGCAGCATCTCTGGAGAACAGGAATGGGTGACGTTTAGACAATAGATAATAGGTGCAGGAGTAGGCCATTCGGCCCTTCGAGCCAGCACCGATGTGATCATGGCTGATCATCCCCAATCAGTACCCCGTTCCTGCCTTTTACCTATATCCCCTGACTCCGCTATTTTTAAGAGCCCTATCTAGCTCTCTCTTGAAAGTATCCAGAGAACCCCCCTCCACCGCCCTCTGAGGCAGAGAATTTCACAGACTCACAACTCTCTGTGAAAAAAAGTGTTTCCTCGTCTCCGTTCTAAATAGCTTACTCCTTATTCTTAAACTGTGGCCCCTGGTTCTGGTCTCCCCCAACATTGGGAACACGTTTCCTGCCTCTAGCATGTCCAAACCCTTAACAATCTTATATGTCTCAATGAGATATCCTCTCATCCTTCTAAACTCCAGAGTGTACAAGCCCAGCTGTTTTGGGTGGAGGAGACTCAATATATGTGTATATGTACACTGAACTTTTTCTCATTTATTATATTGTTTACAGTATACTACGTTTACACATTCTACTGTGCTGCTGCAAGTGTGAATGTCATAGAAACATAGAAAATAGTTGCAGGAGTAGGCCATTTGGCCCTTCGAGCCTGCACCGCTATTCAATATGATCATAGCTGATCATCTAACTCAGTATCCTGTACCTGCCTTCTCTCCATACCCCCTGATCCCTTTAGCCACAAGCACCACATCTAACTCCCTCTTAAATATAGGGGGCTTGCACGTAAGGTCACCGGGTCATAGGGCATGACGCACAGAGCCGCTCAATCCATCTGGAGGACAATAGACCGTAACTTCCGGTATATGTTATTAATACAAGAAACGCGTACTTTCCTACCTGTTAAAACCGCCAAAATGTTGGATTTTTGCGCTGTAAAAGATTGTGGAAGTCGGGGTAAGCGTGAGAGACATGTACCAACTTCAGAATTTCAAAAGTGAAGCGAAATGAAGGTAATGAGAAGCAAGAGCTGAAGGGACAACAACATCTAAAGTGCTTGGCGAACATTGGCCGTGCAGATATCGGAATTTAAAATATTGAGGATTATTGCGTTTGCTCATTGTATTTCATCAACAGTAAGGCATTTTTGTGTTTTTTTTCTTGATTCCTTTGGTATCTAAAAAGTAAAGTAGTGATAAATCTGGCTAAATTTTGCTTCGGAGGTGTTTTTTTTGTATGGAAAAACCCACTTGAGAACCATGGGCGATTTTAACATTTTACAGGCAGATCTAGTAATTGAATTTTGTAATTAGCTACAGTTGAGTAACTAACTAATTATATGCTTTAATTTCAGGTCATCCAAGTAAGATTGTTTCATGTTAGTTTCAGAATGCTTCAATCTATAATAACTGAAAATTTCTTTCAGTTCTCTTAATTTTTAAGAAAGTTATGGGCTTTTGACTGTCCTCGATCACAGCTTTTGTGTTAAGTCAATGGAAAGGCAATGGGGAACACGATGCTAATTTCCGAGTATGAAAATGGTCATAACTTTTTTTAATACTGAAGGTATGAAAGTGAATTAGGTCTCAAATTAAACTTCTTTGTATGCTTATCTGATGGGATAAATTGCAGACTTGATTTTTAAAATCTCAACATTTTGAAACATTGCTACCTATAGCCAATGAACTGGCCTCAACTACCTTCTGTGGCAGAGAATTCCACAGATTCACCACTCTCTGTGTGAAAATTTTTTTTCCTCATCTCAGTCCTAAAAGACTTCCCCCTTATCCTTAATTTCATTGTTTTAATCTGGGACATATGACGACGACAACAAAACACAGACTCTTGAGTATGTCAAACAATCCTTGTTCTCGGCGTACCGGGGCCCCACCCGACCTCTACCTCCGTTACAGCGACGACTGCTTTGGTGTCACCTCCTGCACCCACACACAACTGACTGACCATCCATTTCACCACCAACTTCCATCCGGCACTCAAATACACTTGGACCATTTCCGACATTTCCCTACCATTCCTTGACCTCACCATCTCTATTGCAGGTGATACACTCCGGACCGACATCCACTACAAACCCACTGACTCCCACAGCTACTTGGACTACTCTTCCTCCCACCCTGCTTCCTGTAAGGACTCCATCCCCTATTCCCAATTCCTCAGTCTACGCCGCATCTGCTCCCAGGATGAGGTGTTCCATACCAGGTCCATTCACCCTTCGAGCCTGCACCGCCATTCAATTATGATCATGGCTGATCATCCAACTTATCCCGTACCTCCTTCTCTCCAGAGCCAAAGGGATTCCACTCCCCCACCATAGATGAGGCACGCATCAGGGTCTCCTCCATACCCCACAACACTGCCCTCTCTCCCCATTTCCCCCACTCGCAACAAGGGCAGAGTCCCCCTGGTCCTCACCTTTCACCCCACCAGCCGGCACATACAACACATAGTCCTCCGCCAGTTTCGCCACCTCCAACGTGACCCCTCCACTCACCACATCTTCCCATCTCCCCCCGTCTGCCTTCCACAAAGACCGCTCCCTCCATAACCCCCTTGTCAATTCTTCCCTTCCCTCCCGCTCTCCCCCTTCCCCGGGCACTTTCCCTTGCAACCGCAAGAAATGCTACACTTGTCCCTTCACCTCCCCCCTCCACTCCTTTCGGGGACCCAAGCAGTCCTTCCAGGTCCGACAGAGGTTCACCTGCACCTCCTCCAACCTCATCTACTGCATCCGCTGCTCCAGATGCCAGATGATCTATATCAGTGAGACCAAGCGGAGGCTTGGCGATCGTTTCGCCGAACTCCTCCGCTCGGTCCGCAATAACCAACCCGACCTCCCGGTGGCTCAGCACTTCAACTCCCCCTCCCATTCCGTATCCGACCTCTCGGTCCTGGGCCTCCTCCACGGCCAGAGTGAGCAACACCGCAAGTTGGAGGAACAGCACCTCATATTCCGCTTGGGGAGTCTGCATCCTTTGGGCTTGAACATTGAATTTTCTCAATTCTGTTAACCCTTGCTGTCCCCTCCCCTTCCCACCTCTCCCTCAGCCCTCGGGCCCTGGCATTCCCTCTATCTCTATCTCCCCTCCCCCCACCCCAGTCGCACCAGCTTCTCATTTTCACACCACAAACAGCTTACAATGGCTTGTTCCCTTTATCATCGATGCTTTTTTGCATATCTTTTCATTCATTGTTCTTTATCTCTCCACATCACCGTCTGTATCTCTCGTTTCCCTGATCACTGACCAGTCTGAAGAAGGCTCTCGACCCGAAACGTCGCCTATCTCCTGAGATGCTGCTGCACCCGCTGAGTTTCTCCAGCATTTTGTGTAACCATCATTGACACTGGGAGGTTTAGGGGGGGCGGAACCTTTCTGCTGCACCGCCCCCCTTCCCCTCCCCCTTCCTCCCTCCCGGGGCGGGGCGGGGCGGGTTGGGGCGGAGTGTATTTGGGTGCGCACCGTCACTTCCGGTCCCGGACGGCGGGCGCGGCCCCACGGAGCGAAGGAGCGGCTGAGGAGAGGGAGCGAGCTCTTGCCGCATTCATGGTCTGCCCGCACACAGCTTCCACTCCGTGAGTAGCCGTGCTCCCCCCGCCTCCGCTATCCGTGCGACTATCCGGCTTTGGCGCCGGTTCGGTGCCTTTAATCCGTGGGCGGGGGGCATCTGTTATTTTTTTACTCGTTGACAGTTGAGGCAAAAGAAAAATTGGCGACCTCTCCACCGAACCTGATGGGCTTGGTCGTTGACTGATGGTCCCGCTCGGCCAATGAGGGCTCGGGGGCCGCCCTCTGGTCGGCGCGGTCGGCCAATAGGCGCGGCCGGTGGGCGGGACCGCGTTGGTAAGCAGGGTTGGTTGCGGCGCTCCCTTTCTTTCAAGGGCTCTTCCCTTCCAAAGCTCAAAGAGCAGTCTGCAGATAGGGCCATTTCGGCAGCTCCACAACAACATGCATTTCCTTCACTAATTCTACATCTCTCTCTTTACCTGCATAAAGTTGACAGCATGCCAGCGTGCAAAAGAAACGGAAAGATACTGGAAAGTTTCGCTCCTTTAAATGAATGGTACATCATTCACATTGACTTTGACCTTTTTTTTAAACTATCTTTGCAGCATTCATATCGGGTTTTTTTTGGCCATTGCGTATTTGTTTTCCTTGTAAATTTGTCACCAGGCTGCCTTGTCTTTAAATGAGCCAGGTAATTGCTTTTGTGTCAAGTTGTGATGTGGATAGATGCAAAATCCATAAGAATATAATGAAAATTTTATGAAAATGTGCCATGTAATCTTTCTTGCACCCTTGATCCTATGCGCTTCAGCGTAAAACATACTTATTACTACCTTGAACCCTGTCTGTCCATATGGTGAGGGTGTGCCCATATGTTTTTGTTAAGTGAATATAACACCAATGTGGTAGGTAAATGGATCAGTAGAATTAAAAAAAAAAAAATAAAATAAAAAATGAAATGCAGGGAGTGTGATTTGGGTAACTGAGTGATGGTGACATTTCCAAGTGTCTACCCTCCTTTTTCCATATAAAGATTGTGGTTTTGTTGTTGCTGTTAAACAATCCCTGGCATGTTATTGCATATAAGCAGAATGCGCTGCAGCTAATATGTGATTGTGGTGAAAGGGGGTGGCACCTAAGTTCAGTCAGACTACTTTGCCTTGGATGGCATGGACGGTTTTGCTATTCATTCAAGGTGTAATCATTTTGTTTATAATGAAATAAGGCATTTATGGATTGTGGACCTTGATCATTCATTTTGGCTCGAGACATTAAAACTTGGATAGGTTGGGTGAGTGGGCAAATGCATGGCAGATGCAGTATAATGTGGATAAATGTGAGGTTATCCACTTTGGCGGCAAAAGCAGGAGGGTAGATTATTATATGAATGGTGGTCAATTAGGAAAAGGGGAGATGCAACGAGACCTGGGTGTCATGGTACACCAGTCGTTGAAAGTAGGCATGCAGGTGCAGCAGGCTGTGAAGAAAGCGAATAGTATGTTGGCATTCATAGCAAAAGGATTTGAGTACAAGAACAGGGAGGTTCTACTGCAGTTGTACTGGGTCTTGGTGAGGCCACACCTGGAGTATTGCGTACAGTTTTGGTCTCCTAATCTGAGGAAAGACATTCTTGCCATAGAGGGAGTACAGAGAAGGTTCACCAGACTAATTCCTGGGATGGCAGGACTTCCATATGAAGAAAGACTGGATAGACTCGGCTTGAACTCGCTGGAATTTAGGAGATTGAAGAGGGATCTTATAGAGAATTACAAAATTCTTAAGGGGTTGGACAGGCTAGATGCTGGAAGATTGTTCCCGATGTTGGGGAACTCCAGAACAAGGGGTCACAGTTTAAGGATAAGGGCGAAGTCTTTTAGGACCGAGATGAGAAGATCTTTTTTCACACAGAGAGTGGTGAGTCTCTGGAATTCTCTGCCACAGAAGGTAGTTGAGGCCAGTTCATTGGCTATATTTAAGAGGGAGTTAGATGTGGCCCTTGTGGCTAAAGGGATCGGGGGTATGGAGAGAAGGCAGGTACAGGATACTGAGTTGGATGATCAGCCATGATCATGTTGAATGGCGGTGCAGGCTTGAAGGGCCGATTGGCCTACTCATGCACCTATTTTCTATGATTCTATGAAAACTGCAGACACTGGAGTGGGTAGCAACAAACTATCTGCTGTAAGATAAGACACAAAAAGCTTGAGTAACTCAGCGGGGCTGAAGAAGGGTCTCGACCAAAAATGTCACCCAATTCCTTCTCTGAGATGCTGCCTGCCCTGCTGAGTTACTCTAATTTTTTTTTGTGTTTATCTTCAGTTTAAACCAGCATCTGCAGTTCCTTCCTGCACATCTGCTGTTGGAACTGAGTTGAATAACATGAGTGGGTTGGGTGCAGGGTGGTGGGAAGAAAAGTCAAACTATCTACTGACATTTATTTTAAACCCACTGAATCTTGGAACTACACCTCTTCCTGCTCTTTCTTGTAAGGATGCTATCCCTTTCACTCAGTTTATCGAACTCTGCCACATCTGTTCCCAATTTCAGTCTTCTGTTCCAGAAATGTCCTTTTTCAGGAAACGCGTTTTCTCTCCTCTGGTTGATGGTGCTCTGCCCTCTTTTGAATTATTCTTTCTCAAGCTTCAGTCTTCTTCTCCCCTCAGAACAAAGAGTTCCTCTAGCACTTGACATTCACTCTACAAACCCCCACATCCTGCACACCATTCTTTATTATTTCCTCAACATCCATTTTTGTACCCCCTTCACCACTACTCCTGGTCCCATGCACCCACTACCCACAGATTTTACCAATTTATTTCCTTATTTCCTCTCCATCCCCATCTAGCTTTAGTCCTAGCTGTCCTTTGCTTCTTCCCTTATGGTTCCAAGTATCATCTTGCAGATCAGATTTCAGCACGCAGCCTTTGTGTTGCATTTTGTCAACTTCCTAGCTTTCTCCACCTTCTCACTTCCCCCTCTTCCCATCTGGCTTAATCTGCCTGCCACTTCCACCCCTTCGCTCCCTGGCTCCATCTGTCCAATTTTGGTTGCTACTCCCACAGTTCAGCAATCACCTGCTGGCCCCCTCTACTTTTCATGCAAGCTAACTTCCCTCGCCCAAATCCTCCCATTTCTCTCTCTCCCCCCCCCCCCCCCCCCAATCGCGGATGCTAGGATGCTGCTCAACCTGCTGAGTTTGAGTCAAAAGGCCTTAATTGTAGTATGTACTGAAAATGGATCAATGACATTTTTAATTGCAGCAACATAACGGGTCTGCAAACAGTACTCGTGGTTAATGTAATAAATGTTAAAGTTCAATAATTTTTAGAAATATATTAGTGCAAAAGAAAAGCCCTAGTGCAATTGAGACAAATCGTAGCTTAGCTGGTGCTTGTTCCTTAAATGTGCAATAAAAAATAATTGTCTTAGTCCAAATCTGTGGTTAATTTGAAAGTGGTAGAATCAAATGTGCTCTGCTTTTCATGTCAGACTTCACAGATTTCCATCAAATTTAGTTGCTATTTTGTATTATTTTGCCTATCTTTCAAAGAAAGCTGGCTTTTTAACATGCATGGAATGATTCAAACTAAAGTTTTTTTCCAAACTAAATTGACAGGACCCTGTCATATACAGTTATTCAGTTTCCTAAATTGTGTTTGATCTTTCTAGTGATTCATTTTAAATTTGTCCTTGTTTTCAGTGAATTGTAGTGTTAGTGGAGAAACCACCTTTAGAACTGTGCTCGTGACATGAAATTGAGGGGTAATGGGCCATAGTTCCCATGCTTGATTGATATGCCGGAATCATTGTGAAGGATCAAAAGGTGAAGAGCTCCATTTGAGCTGGTTCGTGTTTTCAAGCTTTTGTGTCATCTGCCTGATGGGAGAGGGAATGACTGAGTGTAAGTAGTCTTTGATTATGTTGTTAGATGGCTCATCACATTGAATGTGGTGTTGCTACGTTACGAGAAATAAAATACGATGGCTGAAATTTAAGATTCAAAATAAATGATGCTGGTGATGAGCAGCAGTTCAAGAAAGATTATATTATGAATATGGGTGTAGTCTTTTTCAGAGGTAATATATTTCTAAATAATTTGTCTGAAAATCTCCAATCTTTTGGTGGCTAGATCCAGATTTAATTTGTTTTCTCAACAAAGTATCAAACTGAACAGAAAACAATTTGAAGCTTTCTCCCTTTATTCAGTTCTACTGAAAGACCTTGGGCCTGAAACAAATTTGTTTCTCTTATTGCAGGTGTTGTCTTATCTGATCATTGATTCTAGTATTTTCAGGATTTGGTTAAAAATCTTTAATTGCTTTCCATTTCTGTCCTCCTATTGTCTTTATTACTTGGGCAGGAAGCTCCGAAGGCGCATTCAAAGTGCTGGAGTAACTCAGCAGGTCAGGCAGCATCTCTGGAAAAAAAGGATGGATGATGTTTTGGGACGGAAGAAGGGTCCTGACCTAAAACGTCACCCATCATTTTTCTCCAGAGATGCTGCCTGACCTCCTGAGTTACTCCAGCACTTTGTGTCTATCTTTGGTGTAAATCAGCATCTGCTGTTCCTTTCTACACATGGAGCTCTGAAAATGGCCATGGGGTGTTGGTATCATAGTCTAATCTGTTAATACATAGCTCAAGCAATATTTCCAGAAGGCACTTAGGGCTTTTTTCCATTTTATTTGTGCTGGGGATCCTGAGACAAATTAGGCTCTCCATTGCCACTCCAACTGAAATAAGCCAGCTCTATATGGATTGGGGATGAAGCTGAATATATCTGGTTATAATATGATTGTAAAGGCAATTTCTAAACTTTTCAATGTCCAACTTTAATTACCTTTACTACTCGGGGATGTGGTGGAGATATAGTTTACGCACTAACAGATAGCAAAAATGAATCTTCCAGTTGTTGTTTTTTGATTAATTGGTCTTTTATTGAAGTAATACAAAACAAAGAAATAATTCATATATTTTCGTTCTTACGAACTGTTTCTTCCACGTGATGTTTCGTGAACGTGATCGTGGTAAAAACTGTTGTCCTCACCATCGCTTGAGGCAAACAACTCTAAATTTCTGAGTCAGCGCTAACCTCTCCAGATGTAGACACACCCCTCTACATATCAAATCCCACCCACAAGCTATGAAAACGATACAGAAATACTAACAGTAACTAATCTAAGCATAAATGGCTCCTACAAGGATGATGAGCTGAAAATTCACCTTGGATGATTTTAATAATCCATACTTAAACCAAAATGTTCCTTAATTATTTGTCGTATATCTTCCAACATGCACATCTTTTGAGGTTACTTTCAGCAAGCAGAAGATGCTTTTTGAAATGTATGGTGTTCATTTTGAAGGTTTTCTTCGTCATGAAGTTTTGCATTTATAATCTATTTATTTCCTGTCTACAAAATAGGTATGCTGGGGTATAATATAGAAATGCTGCAGGAACCTGACAAGTCGGGCATAGTTTTTTTTTTTCTGTAACTGATCTGACCATTGCTGTGAATCTAACCATCTCCAATGTGCTTTTGATGCCAAATAATTGCAAATGGCGAATTTGTGCATTCCTACGAGCAAGCCAATGATCAACCTGGTTAAAGTACTGAGGTGGACCACCATGCTGAGTTTAATTTGAACCTGATGCTTTATCAGAAACATCATATTGATTTGACCTGGAGCCAAATGTAACTGGTTTCTATTAGGCTCTGGTAGGATATTAAAATGGAAAATGCTGTAAATGCACAGTAGGTCAGACAGCATCTGTGGGGGAAAAACACAGTTAGCGTTTCAGGATGAAGAACCAGAAATTGGACCCTTGTTTAGAAACATTTTTTCCAGTGAAGTAGTCTGATCTGCTGTTTCCAGCATTTTTGTTTCTTATGTCAGGAGCAGCACAGTGGGGCATCTGTGAGCTGCTGCCTCGCTGTGTCAAGCACCCAGGTTTGATTTCGTCCTCGTGTGCCTTCTGTGAGGAGCTTGCATGTTCTACCTGTGACCTCGTGGGTTTCCTCCGGTGGGTTTGTAGGTTAATTGGTCTTTCTAAAACACGCACAGTGTGTAGGGGGTGAATGAGAAAGAGGGATAACATTGAGTTAGTGTGAACGGGTGATCGATCGTCAGCATGAATCGGTGGGTCAAAGGGCTGATTTCCATGCTGTATCTATAAACAAACTAATTTCCAGTATCTGCTGCTTGTGATTTTCATGTAATGATAGAATAAGGTCTTAAGAAATAGGAGTAGAATTCGGCCCATCGTCTACTCTGCCATTCAGTCATGGCTGATCAATCTCTCCCTCTTAACCCCATACTCCTTCTCCCCATAACCTCTGACACCTTTACTAAACAAGGATCGATCTATCCCTGCCTTACAAAAATATCCACTGACTTGGAAGAAATTTCTCCTCCTATCCTTCCTAAAAGAACGTCCTTTAATTCTGAGGCTATGACCTCTAGTCCTAGACTATCCCACCAGTGGAAACATCCTCTCCACATTCACTCTATCCAAGCTTTTCACTATTCTGTACGTTTCAATGAGGACCCCCCTCATTCTTCTAAACTCCAGCGAAGACAGGCCCAGTGCTGACAAACGCTCATCATAGATTGACCTACTCATTCCTAGGATCATTCTTGTAAACCTCTTCTGGACCCTCTCCAGAACCAGCACATCCTTCCTCAGATATGATGCCCAAAATTGCTCTCTATTCCAAATGTGACATTACCAGCTCCTTATAGAGCCTCAACATTACATCCTTGTATAAACACCTTGTATTAGTGTAATTTTTTAATAATGTTTTCATAATTAAATGCTTCTGATTTTTCTGAATACACTGCAAATCAAAGCATTGATTTAGTATTTATCATGCATGACCTTTTCAGGTTTAATGTTGGCATATTTCAGCAAATGTTTCTGATCCATGTGATTTGTATCTTATGTCAAGATGAATACAATATTTTAAATTCTACTTTCATAGTAATTCTAATTGCAATATAGTAATATTGCAATGTCACAACATTGCAATATTAATTAATTTAACAGTTGTATGGCCAGATATTGCCATGCCATTTTACTACTATTTGTGCAGACCAAATGTACAGTGCCCTCCATAATGTTTGGGACAAAGACCCATCATTTATTTAATTGCCTCTGTACTCCACAAATTGAGATTTGTAATAGAAAAAAATCACATGGTTAAAGTGCACACTGTCAGATTTTAATAAAGGCCATTTTTATATATTTTGGTTTCACCATGTGGAAATTACAGCAGTATTTATACATAGTCCCCCCCATTTTGGTGCATCATAATGTTTGGGACACAGCAATGGCATGTTAATGAAAGTTGTCATGTTTAGTATTTTGTTTCATACCCTTTGCGTCCAATGACCTTTTGAAGTCTGCGATTCATGGACATCACCAGTTGAAGGGTGTCTTCTCTGGTGATGCTCTGCCAGACCTGTATTGCAGCCATCTTTAGCTTATGCTTGTTTTGGGGGCTAGTCCCCTTCAGTTTTTTCTTCAGCATATAAAAGGCATGCTCAACTGGGTTCAGATCGGTGATTGACTTGGCCACTCAAGAATTGGCAATTTTTTGCTTTGAAAAACTCCTTTGTTGCTTTAGCAGTATGTTTGGGATCATTGTCTTGCTGCAGAATGAACTGTTGGCCAATGAGTTTTGAGGCATTTGTTTGAACTTGAGCAGATGGGATGTGTTTTTACACTTCAGAATTCATTACGCTATAACCATCAACAGTTATATCATCAATGAAGTTAAGTGAGCCAGTACCTTCAGCAGCCATACATGCCTAGGCCATAACACCCCCACCACCATGTTTCACAGATGAGGTGGTATGCTTTGGATCTTGGGCAGTTCCTTCTCTCCTCCATACCTTGCTCTTGCCATCACTCTGATAGAAGCTAATCTTCGCCTCATCTGTCCACAAGACCTTTTTCCAGAACTGTGGTTACTCTTTTAAGTACTTCTTGGTAAACTAAACTGGCCATCCTATTTTTGTCGTTTACATCTTGCGGTGTAGCCTCTGTATTCTGTTCATGAAGTCTTCTGCGGACAGTGGTCTTTGAGAAATCCACACCTGACTCCTAAAGGGTGTTTCTGATCAATCAGACAGGTGTTTGGGGATTTTTCTTTATTATAGAGATAATTCTTCTGTCTTCAGCTGTGGGGGTCTTCCTTGGCCTGCCAGTCCCTTTGCAATTAGTAAGATCACCAGTGATCTCTTTCTTCTTAATGATGTTCCAAACAGTTGATTTTGGTAGGCCTCAGGTTTGTCTGATGTCTCTATCAGTTTTATTCTTGTTTCTCAGTCTCATACTGGCGTCTTTGACTTTCATTGGCACAACTTTGGAAACTTTTATTGCTGTTTATCAACATGAGGACCAAAGGCGATGGAAAGACTGGAGGAAAAACTAGGTGTTGAGAGCTCTCATATTTGCATTCAGGAGGCAATTAAACAGACCTGAGCAATTGCAAACACCTGTAAAGCCATGTGTCCCAAACATTATGTTGCCCTGAAATTGGGGGTGGGGGAGGGGACGGAAACGGACGGGACGGAAACACGGCTGTAATTTCTACATGGTGAAACCAAAATGTATAAAAAATGGCCTTTATTAAAATCTGACAGTGTGCACTTTAACCACGTGATTTTATTTTTCTATTACAAATCTCAAAAATTGTGGAGTACAGAGGCAAATAAATAAATGATGGGTCTTTGTCCCAAACATTATGGAGGGCACTGGACATTTGGTCTGTACAAGAAAACAAATAGCTGATTAAACTATTAAAAAATAATGAGCTGAGATCTTTGAAGGTGAAATGTCACAAGATTGCGATTTTAGCAAGTTCTAGTGCACTGTAAAACGATGGTTAAATTACCAGGCTGATATTCATGAAGACGAGATTATTGTTCTGTTGCTGAGTTACACCAAAGTCGCTGAGGAATTTAAATTTGAGTAATTAAGTGATTTTAATTTGCAATGGAGTACTAGCCAGAAGTGGTGACCCCTTAATTTAAAAACATCCAAAGAAAGAACTCTTGGGATAACATAGTGAACACGGAGTTCAAGAATTTCATTGCCTTCCGCTGAAAAATAAAACTAGCATCCTCTCCATGATTCAATTGTGGATGGGGAGTTTATGCTATCTTCCCACGTACACACACCCCATGAATAAGTACATAAAAATGTAGGAAATCTGTTAGACGCAGTATATACAGCATCATGGGCGCTATCAGTGTCCTAGGTTTTTGCTGCAACCTCCAGCCCCCTAATTTTCTGCCAGTTAAATGTCTTCAGTATGACAGAGGCTTTAGTTCTAAACCACTTGTACCTGCAAGAAATTAAATTGAAATGACTTGAAAGTTAGACGCAAAATAGAAGGAACAGATAACGTTTCGGTCCAGATCCTTCTCAGATTGAGCACTCTCAGTCTGTAGAAAAGTCTCGACCCGAAACATCACCCATTCATTCTATCCAGAGATGCTGCCTGTCCAGCTGAGTTACTCCAGCATTTTGTGTCTACCTTCGGTGTAAACCAGCATCTGCAGTTCCTTCCTACATATGACTTAGAAGTTTTTGCTTTTGGTTCTTTATTCATTGCATCGCTTTTTTATTCTGAATTACCGGTAGATTCAGATTATGTTCCCAGTCCTGCTGCTTCACGAATTTCAGATTGAATTGACAAGTTTTCATTGTGTGATTGAGGGCATTATATTTCTAAATCATGGTTCACTTTGTTGCGTTTTTTGTGGGCAGCTTCATAAGAAGCTTAATATTTAGATACACAGATTTGGCAGACAAGTTTTAATTGCTATACTTATACTATTAAAATGAGGCTCCTGATCAGTCCTCCTTGCAGTGTATATTGTGTAGAGTTTACAATTGCCTGTGTAGGATGACTTGGGATTCAGGAATTAGTACAATGTTCTCTTTTATGAAATGCTGGCTTTTAAATGTTTAAATGATAATATTTTGATTCAATCTCTTTATGCAACCCAGAAGCAAAATAACAATGTGTCTCCTTTTTGTGTGGGTGTTTTAACTATTAGTGTTGCTCATTCATTGACTGTTGTTTGGGCTGCATTGTTACACATGCCTGCAATAATTACTTTCCACCGCAACATTGCTGCAGAAGTGTCCGTTTTATGAATAATAGGTAATATTTGGGTAAATATTGCATTGATGTTTGAATGTTTTATAACAGTTTTCCTCAATCATTCCATTACATTTTTGAATTCCTATCAAGTTACAAGATTTAATTGTAAAAAAATTTGGTTTCCCTGAAGATGGAGCTATCTAAATTAGTTTTACAGATTATTTGCTTTTTAAAAAATCCTTTTGCATCTACCTATCTTTTAAAGATTGTTGGAAAATGAAAGAAACATGGTTTCTTTCATTTTCATGTATAAAAACAAAAGGGAAACAGTTAATATTTTGGATTGAAGAATTTGTCAGAATTCCACACCTTTTGACACTTCAATAATGTGACAAATGCTTAATATTCAGAGGATCATCAGTCCAAGATTCTCATGGAAATCCTTTAGCTAGCTTTAACACTATAGTAATTGTTAAATGTGCCAAGCTCATATACAAAAGCAATATTGTTGCACCTATGAGCAGCTATAATCATAGTCTTGTTTTTGCTTAAAAATTTGTTTGGTTGGGGGAGGGAATCTTCTGCCCCATTGTAAACATAATTTTTTTTTTGTCAGTTTCCTTTATCGAAACCGATTAACGAAAATACAGCCAAGCAATGTGCAGGATACTTTGTGCCAATTTTGAACTGCCTCTTTTTGCAGTGTTTAGAAACTAATGGATATTACTCTTTTAATCAAATGTTGCCACTTCAGATTATTTAAATAATGCATTTATGAGCAACAACATTTCTCCATAACATCTGGTCCACAGCTTAAGAGCTCGGCTGGGGAGTTGGTCACTATGATGGCCGGAAATATCGCTGAGAGGAATTTAAGGCAAGCTTTTATTTTTAGCATAAAGGTGTGGATAGAGAAAGTTGTTTTGAAAATATTTCCATAGTAGAAGTGCATACAATTCACTTAGCTTATTGATCATGCCATTGAATACAAGAGAAAGATGGTCATGCTTGGTCAGAGCTGACTGCATGGGAGGGGAGGAGGAGCTGGGGGGACAGGACATAAATATTCACCTGTCCCCCCCAGCTCCTCCTCCCAGAATATATTTGGAGTAGCCAGTTTGGAAATGATGTAGATGGGAGGAGATTTGAATGAGTGAATAAAAGCTTGAGGCCCAAGATGGACCTTTTTCCCCTGCAGAGATATTGATGAGAGAGAGAGAGTGTGTCATTCGATTAATTACTTTGGAAGGAGATTAAGGAAGCAAACTGCATTCGGTGATGTGTATGAACTCAAAAATGTGTAGCAGCTTGTGGCTCAAGAGCCCACCATTCAATACTCAATGTTAATACTGCTAAAAAACTGCATTGGCTAATCCTACTGCATTGGCTAATCCTAATTTTTTGAAGCGGTAACTAGGGAAATTGATGAGGGTAAAGCAGTGGATGTTGTCTATATGGATTTCAGTAAGGCCTTTGACAAGGTTCCCCATGGAAGGTTGGTTAAGAAGGTTCAATCTTTGGGTGTTAATGGCGGAGTAGCAAGATGGATTCAACAGTGGCTGAATGGGAGATGTCAGAGAGTAATGGTGGATGGCTGTTTGTCAGGTTGGAAGCCGGTGACCAGTGGGGTGCCTCAGGGATCTGTGTTGGGTCCACTGTTGTTTGTCATGTACATCAATGATCTGGATGATGGGGTGGAAAATTGGATAAGTAAGTATGCAGATGATACTAAGATAGGTGGTATTGTGGATAATGAAGTAGATTCTCAAAGTCTACAGAGAGATTTGGGCCATTTGGAAAAGTGGGCTGAAAGATGGCAGATGGAGTTTAATGCTGATAAGTGTGAAGTGCTACATCTTGGCAGGACAAATCAAAATAGGACATACATGGTAAATGGTAGGGAATTGAGGATTGCTGTGGAACAGAGGGATCTAGGAATAACTGTGCATAGTTCCCTGAAGGTGGAATTGCATGTAGATGGGGTGGTAAAGAAAGCCTTTGGTGTGCTGGCCTTTATAAATCAGAGCATTGAATATAGGAGTAGGGAAGTAATGTTAAAATTGTACAAGGCATTGGTAAGACCAATTCTGGAGTATGGTGTACAATTTTGGTCGCCTAGTTATAGGAAGGATGTCAACAAAAATAGAGAGAGTACAGAGGAGATTTACTAGAATGTTCCCAGGGTTCCAGCAACTATGTTACAGAGAAAGGTTGAACAAGTTAGGTCTTTATTCTTTGGAGCGCAGAAGGTTAAGGGGGGGACTTGATTGAGGTCTTTAAAATGATGAAAGGGATAGACAGAGTTGATGTGGATAAGCTTTTCCCATTGAGGGTAGGGAAGATTCAAACAAGAGGGCATGACATGAGAATTAAGGGACAGAAGTTTAGGGGTAACGTGAGGGGGAACTTATTTACTCAGAGGGTGGTGGCTGTGTGGAATGAGCTTCCAGCAGAGGTGGTGGAGGCAGGATCGATTTTAACATTTAAAAGTAAAGTGGATAGGTATATGGACGTGAAGGGAATGGAGGGGTATGGTCTGAGTGCAGGTAGATGGGACTAGGGGAAAACAAATGGTCGGCACGGACTGGAAGGGCCGAGAGGGCCTGTCTCCGTGCTGTAATTGTTATATGGTTATATGGTTACTGCTTGGTTCATAGCATTTTAGGTCTCAGCCCTTCAGTAGTTAACCACCTGCTCTTAGTGATGGCAATCCTATCTCACATTGTCTACCCCCAACATGGCTGGTGGCCATCATTGACCAAGAGGAAGCAGAAAACTAATTGAAGCAGTTGCAGTCTGAAGCAGGGACGAAAAGAGGTCAGAAACTGAATGACACCTGATGCCCCTAGCCTTCCACCATAAAGGCATAAACAGAGGCGTGATGGAATACTCTTCCTTTATCTTGGAAAGTGCTCCAATAATTTTCTCAGGAATCTGGATGCCATCCTGGCCAAAGCAAACAACTAGTGCTAACAAATAGATAATGCTGGAAAACTCTGCAGGTTAGACCATACATGTGGAAAAAGAAACTCATCAGAATTTGATTGGTATACTTCTGTGTATTATTCATCCTACTGACCCATAATGGCTGCAGTGTGTACTGACTACAAAATACAATAGTTGTCTAGCATACTCCCTACTGACAGCATCACTGTGCTATCCCATAGTAGAGTTACTGCTTTTTAGCTCCAGCGATCCAGGTTCAATCCTCGCCTCTGGTGCTTGCTGTGTGGAGTTTTTTTTTTTTTTTAAACATGCTGGCTAGTAGGTTAAGTCACTTGTGTAAATTGTCACCACTGTGTATGTAAGTGGTAGAACTTGTGGCATGGGTTGGTGGGTTTGGTTAAAATGTGGGGAGAATAAAATAATATTAGTGTAAATGGGTGCTTGATGGTGAACCTAAGGGAATGTCTGTGCTATACGAGTCTGAGTGCGATTCCTAGATGCAACACCTCAACGATCAGGGTTGTAGGCAGATTTCCCTCAGCATAGCATGATATAATGACTTGGAAACGTACAGTCACCTCAATCCTTGACTCCCTATTTGGCAGCACTGGGAGTTTCATCACCAAAAAGACTGTTTCAAGAAGCCAGCTCATTGCCACCACCTCAAGACAATAGGGGATGAGCCATAAAGGGTGACTTTGTCAGCAATACCAGTTCCTGAGAAAATCAAAATAACTTTGCTTCTGATTTATTTTAATTAAATAAAGGTTAGACGTTCCCAAAACATCACCTATCTATGTTCTCCAGAGATGTCTCCCTTATCATGTATCTATACACTGTAAGTGGTTCGATTGTAATTATGTATAGTCTTTTTGGTGACTGGATAGCATGCATCAAAAGCTTTTCACTGTACCTTGCTACATGTGAAAATGTGAAAATAAACTAATCTAAGATGCTGTTTGACCTACTGAGTTACTCCAACACTTTTTCTGCAATTCCACGTTTCGCAGTGATAACTGTGTGCATTGTTTAAGGGCTGTTAATTGCTGCAAATAAGAATTTCATTATTCTGTTGTTGGTACATATGACAGCTAAACACTATTTGCCTCAAAAAATTACTGAATACAATGGGTCAGGCAGAAGGAGAAAGTGTTAACATTTCGACTTGAAGACCCTTTTGTCAGAATTATTTGAAGGATGAAACAAATTCCTGTTTCTCTCGACAGATGCTTCCTGACCTGCTCAGTTTACAGCATTTCACATTTTTCAAAGTTCCAACATCTGCATTTTTTTTTTCAGTCATGGTTGTAAGTAGGTATTGATTAATATCTGAATATGAAGCGTATCTGATAGGTGATGAGATTTAAAATAAAACTAGCAATTCCTGTTAATGTGCAGCAGTTCAGTATATGGAGAAGGCGATGATTGTTTCAGGTCATGTCAAGGTTTAGAAATATATTTTAACATAGAACATAGAAATGGGCCATTTGACTCGGTGTGTGTACTGAACATGATGCCTAATTAAACGGATTTCATCTGCTTGCACATGTTCCATATCCCTCTATTTCCTGTACTTCCACGTGTCTCTTAAACAGGACTTTTGTATCTGCCCCCAGCATTCTCTCTGTATAAAACTTGCACATCTCCATTGAACTTTCTCCCTCTCACTCACCTTATAGCTATGCCCTACAGTGTTGGACATTTTCACCCTGGGGGAAAAAGATTCAGACTGTGCACCCTGTTGATGACTCATCATTTTAAGTCTCTTCCCCCCCCCCCCCCCCCCCCCCCCCTCCCCCCAAACAATCCAGGTCTATCTAACCACTCCCTGTAGCTGAAACCCTCTAATCCAGGCAGCATTCTTGGAAACATCCTATGCATCCTCTCCAAAGCCTCTACATCTTTCCTGCAGTGGAGTATTCAAAAATGAATGCAATACTTCAAATGTGGCCTAACCAAAGGTCTGTAGAGCTGCATCATTGTCGAAAAAGGCCAGAAGATTGGAAAGGGGGGGGCAAGGCTACCTCTGTAGTAGGTTAAACAAAGCAGGTAAACCACAATAATAGAAACATAGAAAACATCCAGTGAATTGTCCTCCACTGCCTTCTATGGCAGACAATTTCACAGATTCACAACTTTCTGGGTGAAAGGTTTTTCCTCATCTCAGTCCTAAAAAAGTATTTCCTCATCTCAGTCCTAATGGAGCAGAATAGAGGTAAAAGAGGTCTAGAAATGTATAGCCAGGGGTAACAATTCTGATAATTAAAAGAAAAGATGCTGACAATCTGAGGTTGAATGTAGAATGTGCTGGAAACGCTAGGTAGGGCAAGCAGTATCCTTGGAAAGAAAGTCAGTGACGCATCTTCCACTTTTTAGAATTAGTTTAAAAATTGTCCCAAATGTGCACATTGTGAATTTTTAGTCTTGAACCACAGCCATTGAACTTTTTTTAATGTAAAAAAAAAACTAATGGGAGCCATAATATCTTTTTGGTCTGAGTCAAAACTACATTGCATGGAATTATCAAGATTAGAGAAGGTTAGGATAAAGTTTTAGATAAATCCATATGCTGGAAGGGCAGCGATTAAAGTTATAAATCATTTTAAGGATGACTGGGCGAAGAATCAGCAGTAAGCACAACATTGAATGTGTTTAAATTATGATTTGGAACAGTTTGAAAGGCTGATGGAAGCAATTCCAACAGTGCCTTTTAAATGAGAATTGGATACCCTTTGAAAAATAAAATGCTGGGCTGAGAATGGATGGAATGCATTGGATGCTTCTTGCAAGGAACTGTTGATCTGAAGAGTGTATTTTGAATGAAGGCAAGTCTGAAACTTCAAACCCATCAGTTTTTATTTGGATACAATCACTTATGTTTTAACTTCCAAGTACTTGAATTAAGTGATACTTAATTTTGAACATCTTAACTATGCAGACCTGGCAATGGACCAAACATCAGCAACGCAAGCATTTAGTGTTTGGTTTTGAACTGGCATATTCAAGGCTGTAATTCATTTGGCTTTTTGTTTTAAACAAATGCAAAAACATCAGATGTGCACAACATTTGTTGAGATGTTCATAATCTGGAGGTGCACAGATGCACAACAGTAGAGACTTTTTCCCCCCTTGAAGTTTAGTCTGAACTGGCATATATCGTGCAACTGCATTCTTTCACCTGCCCCTTCCAGTTTCTATAAATTGAGATTCAGAATCTCCATCTGTCACCAAGGCTGTCTATATCCACCTCTCCAATATTGCCTGTCTCGTGATCATGCCTGTTAACTGGTTACAACCATTATCTCTTAACTTTTCACACTTGCTTTTCTGGTGCTTGAGATGCCTTCACATTCTGCAATCAATCTGAAGAAGGGTTTCAACCTGAAAAGTCACCCATTCCTTCTCTCCAGAGATGCTGCCTGTCCCGCTGAGTTACTCCGGCATTTTGTGTCTATCTTCGATTTAAACCAGCATCTGCAGTTTCGTCACACTCCAGCAAAGGAGTAATATTTACATTTATGCAAAAGTCTTTACATTGAACTTCATAAAAGTATTTGACCAACTGCAAAATTTGATATTACATTGGTAAACATAAAATCTAATTTGTACAGCTTCGCAAAGAGAATGCAAGGAATGAGTCTTCTGGGATGCCAATCCGTTATGGAGTGTTCACCATGCTGGAAAGTTTTCAAGCAATTGAGTGGGATCTTTAACATCCCTGTGGAAAGCCGAAAGGTGGTTTCTCTGACAACGCAACATTCCTTGTTAATGTACCGATTTGTAACAGTAATTAAATTGGCAATAAGTCTGTAATCTGAATTATTTTCTTGAAACCAGGAGCTGCAGGTGCTCTTTTACAAAAAAAGATAGTGCTCAAGTAACTCAGCAGGTAAGGCAGCATCTCTGGAGGACATGGATAGGTCAAGTTTGGGTCAGGACCCTTCAGAATGATGGGAGGGGGGGGGGGGGAGGGGGAAGGAGCGGGACAAAGCATGGCAGGTAATAGGTGAACACAGATGTGGGGGGGGGGGGGAATTGATGATTGGACAAAGGCCAGAGATGAAAAAGCAGAAAGGGTGAGATGTCCTAGATGGATCTCTCCTCTGTCCTGTAGTTCTGCTCTTGCTCTTCCTACCCCCAGACGGAATAAGGATATAGGTCCTCTCCTGTCACCCCACCAGCCTCTGCATCCAACACATCATCCTCTTCACATCTCCAATCCTTGCTGCTTTCCCCAGAGACAGCTCCCTCCACAATTCCTCGGTTCAGCCATACCTTCTCACCCAAACCACCCCCTCCTCAGGTCCATGTGCACCTCCACTAACCTCATCTTTTGTGCCCGATGTTCCTTATTGTGGCCTCCTGTACATCCGAGGGATCAAGTGCAGACTCGGTGATTGTTTCGCCAAACACTTGCGTTTGGTCTGCCAAGGCTAGCTGGATCTAAGGTTGCTGACCATTTTAAATCCCCTTCCCATTCATCTTTCTGTCCTAGTCCTCCATTGCTAGAGTGAGGCCATACGGAAACTGTGGGGAACAGCACTTTGTATTCTGCTTGGTCAGCTTACAGCCAAATAGTACGGACGTTGAATTGTCTCATTTTAGGTAACCTCTAACACCCCTCTTCCCTTTTTCCCCTAAACGCTCTTCCCGTGTGCCATACCTGGACTGGTATCTATTCCTTCACTCTGCCTCCTGGATTTCTTCCTGTGGGTTTCGAATCCACATCTCTTCAATCCCTTTTTCTCGCCACCTTCTGTTTTTTAATCTCTTGCCTTTTGCTTTGTCCAACCTCTTGCCTTTTTGCTTTGTCCAACTGTCTGCCTTTGTCCAACCGTCTGCCTATAGATATACCAAAGAAAGGTAACTTTGAGGGTATGAGACGTGAATTGGCCAAGATAGACTCGTAATTGATTCTTAAAGGGTTGACGGTGGATAGGCAATGGAAGGCATTTAAAGACTGCATGGATGAACTACAACAATTGTTCATCCCAGTTTGGCAAAATAATAAATCAGGGAAGGTAGTGCATCCGTGGATAACAAGGGAAATCGGGGATAGTATCAAAACAAAAGATGAAGCATACAAATTAGCCAGAAAAAACAGCCTACCAGAGGACTGGGAGAAATTCAGTCCAGCAGAGGAGGACAACGGGCTTAATTAGGAAAGGGAAAATAAATTATGAAAGAAAACTGGCAGGGAACATAAAAAACTGACTGCAAAAGTTTTTATAGATATCTGAAGAGAAAAAGATTAGTTAAAACAAATGTAGGTCCCTTGCAGTCAGAATCGGGTGAATTGATCATGGGGAACAAAGACATGGCAGACCAATTGAATAACTACTTTGGTTCTGTCTTCATTAAGGAAGACATAAATAATCTGCCGGAAATAGCAGGGGACCGGATGTCAAATAAGATGGAGGAACTGAGTGAAATCCAGGTTAGCCCGGAAGTGGTGCTAGGTAAATTGAATGGATTAAAGGCCGATAAATCCCCAGGGCCAGATAGGCTGCATCCCAGAGTACTTACGGAAGTAGCCCCAGAAATAGTGGATGCATTAGTGATAATTTTTCAAAACTCTTTAGTTCTTGAGGATTGGAGGGTAGCTAATGTAAACCCACTTTTTAAAAAGGGAGGGAGAGAGAAAAGGACAATTACAGACCAGTTAGTCTAACATCGGTAGTGGGGAAACTGCTAGTCAGTTATTAAATAGCAGCACATTTGGAAAGTGGTGAAATCATTGGACAAAGTCAGCATGGATTTATGAAATGTAAATCATGTCTGACGAATCTTATAGAATTTTTCGAGGATGTAACTAGTAGAGTGGATAAGGGAGAACCAGTGGATGTGTTATATCCGGACTTTCAGAAGGCTTTCGACAAGGTCCCAGATAAGAGGTTAGTATGCAAACTTAAAGCACTTATTGGGGGTTCAGTATTGATGTGGATAGAGAACTGGCTGGCAGACAGGAAGCAAAGAGTAGGAGTAAACGGGTCCTTTTCAGGATGGCAGGCAGTGACTAGTGGGGTACCGCAAGGCTCGGTGCTGGGACCCCAGCTATTTACAATATAAATGATTTGGACGAGGGAATTGAATGCAACATCTCCAAGTTTGCGGATGACAAGAAGCTGGGGGGCAGTGTTAGCTGTGAGGAGGATGCAAGGAGGCTGCAAGGTGACTTGGATAGGTTGGGTGAGTGGGCAAATGCATGGCAGATGCAGTATAATGTGGATACATGTGAGGTTATCCGCTTTGGTGGCAAGAACAGGAAAGTAGACTATTATCTTAATGGTGGCCGATTAGGAAAAGGGGAGATGCAACAAGACCTGGGTGTCATGGTACACCAGTCATTGAAAGTAGGCATGCAGGTGCAACAGGCTGTGAAGAAAGCGAATGGTATGTTAGCATTCATAGCAAAAGGATTTGAGTATAGGAGCAGGGAGGTTCTACTGCAGTTGTACAGGGTCTAGGTGAGACCACACCTGGAGTATTGCGTACAGTTTTGGTCTCCTAATCTGAGGAAAGACATTCTTGCCATAGAGGGAGTACAGAGAAGGTTCACCAGACTGATTCTTGGGATGTCGGGACTTTCATATGAAGAAAGACAGGATAGACTCGGCTTGTACTCGCTAGAATTTAGAAGATTGGGCGGGGATCTCATAGAAACGTACAAAATTCTTAAGGGGTTGGACAGGCTAGATGCAGGAAAATTGTTCCCAATTTTGGGGAAGTCCAGCTCTTGGGTAGTAAGAACTATTTGTTCCGTATTGTTACTGTTTGTGGAATCATATTGCATAAGTTGGCAGTTGTTTTCAATGCAGTGCAAAAGTGAAAGATGATTATTAAAGTGGCGTGTAAAGCTCTTGGGGATATCTTGAAGGAACCTTTCTCTTTACACCTCCTTACACTGGGAATGGGATGCTAGATTTAATGCCAGTTGATGCCTGAAAGTAGCACAACATTAGTTAAGGCAGCATACGAGATACAGGCAGTTTATTCCATTCCCGAGAACTGTTTGCAACAGAGTTTTTCTCCGTAAGTCAGAAACGAACAATTTCAGTGAGGGTTCATTGAGATTTTATTATCTTCCTCTGAGTAGTTATGATAATACAGAATCTGAATGGCTCATGTGAATAGCTAGGTTTTGATAGATTTGAAGTATCAAATGGATGTTACATTGTTTGGAAAAACATTTTGCAAGTAACAATAGAAGAGATTGCCTCATCAGATTCCAAAGCAAATTTCTTGAATGACCTCCCACTGTGAACTGATGCCTGCCTTTTTAGCAGAATGTCTGTTTGATAATTGCAGGAGGTTATGTAAATGGTTCTTTTTTTTTTGAATACTTTTTTGAATGAATAAGCTGCCTCTGGGCTGCCATATTTTTTTTTAATGTTTTCATTTCTGTGACTTTTCTATCTTAATGCTTAACGGAATTATTATTGGGAGAGTTTAGATAAAATCAGATCATCCTTAACCCTATACTTGCATTTACTAGCGGTGTATAAAATATCCCAGTCTTGCCAGTCATCACAACCTTTTTAGAAAGGCAACTATTTTGGCCATAGTCAGAAAAATGTAAATGACTTTGATTTATTGAAATACAGGAAAGATACGGTACTATTTTAAAAGGTACCTGAATAACCACTTAGAACCATAACCTTCAAGGCTTTGGGAAGGGGAGTAACATAAGCAAGTTTTTTTTGCATAGCATAGATATAAAGCAGAGATACATTTGCACACACCGGCCAACATGTCCCAGCTACACGAGTTCCACCTGCCAAATATTTGGTCTATATCCCTCCAAAACTGCTTCTTAAATGTTGGGATAGCCCCTGCCTCAACTACCTCCTCTGGCAGCTTGTTTCATGCATCCATCACCCTTTCGTCCCTTCAAGTAGTTTTATTTTTTGTCTGATTATATGTGAAGTATGTTAACTTTTTTGAAGATGTGTAATCACTATTGTATTGTTCCAAAAATCCCCAAGACTTGGCATGTGAATCACTGGGACCCCATTTCTAGCACTCCCTTTAAGCATACCAAGTTCACCATAAAACCAGTTTTAACAATTAATTGAATGTTTTGATGGAGTCATAAGAATAACATTGAGTGTCCCAAAAATCTGTCAATGGAGTGCCAAAGTACTGGCAATGCCAGACTATTGGTGTTTTACTGTTTGTAATTTTGGTGTAATTGTGTGATTTGCAATTGCTGTACTGCACGGTGCAGAGTAATTACCAGACAGTGTACTACCACTCTGATTTAAATTGTTTGGGTGGAAACCGTATGTTCCAAACTTCTGTAAAGGACTGTCCTGTGGGAGTTAACTCTGTTTTATGATGCAGTTAATTTAGTTGTCTCTTTACAGCCAAATGTCACTGGGCTCATTAAATGTGATTTAATTGTCAAAATTCCATATGTTCAGACAGTAAGCTGGTGACGACATATGTCAGCTGTTTGGGAATATTTGCCTGGTGTGAAGATTATTCCATTTGTGAAGTATTTTAATATTTGAAGTCATCTAGCTCAATAGAGATCAGTTTAATAATCCAATGCTGTCATCAACTGTTGTAAATCTTTGAGTGGTGCATTTTGACCTTGGATACACTGCAAAATATTTGGTATTAATTTCCTGTTGGGATTAGCCATGGCTCAGTAGGTGACACAGTTGCAGGATTCTAGCCGTCATAGGTTGACTCAACTCCAGCTTTAGAGATGATCTCAAACCAGAGGCTGATAATGCAGTCAGATGATCATATAAGATTTAAAAAAAATGACTGCTCCAGTAGGAAAAATGCTCGTGACACCTTTCTGTACAGTAAATAGTGGTTTCCTGAGTCAGAATCAAACATCATGGAAATGGGCACTTCAGCCCGGCTTGCTACCAACCATGATGCCCCATCTATGCTAGTTGCACCTGCCCGTGTTTGACCCTTAACCCATTAAAACATTCCTATCTTTTAAACCAGTCCAAAATGTCCCAAATGTTGTTCTGCAGAAGTTTGGTAAGCAGCTGTCATCTTTAAGATCTTGCTGTTAATGTTGGTTGGTGCATTTTTTGCATTGCCGTCAATTCTTTGGTATGGAAGTTAGTTATAGTCATTTGCAAAGTATTGATGTTATGAAAACTGACTTACAAATGCGAGTCTTGTGACATTTTCATTGGTTACTTTCATATTCTTAAACTGTATTTTTCTGCATGCACATTCGAGTTAAAGCTCGACATTGCTAACATCAGATCTGCTTTGAGGGTAAGTTCTCATAACAGCCAACTGAGGAGTTGTCTCTAGATGGGTTCTGAACTTGTGCAACAATCAACTGGCCACTGTTTTTAAACAACATCTTCAGTCTGTCACTTCAACAATCTACTGTCCCCATCTGCTTTAAGGAAGCCTCCATCATTGCAGTCCCATAGGAAAAACTGGCTTTTCTTGATGACTATTGTACCGTAGCCCTAACATGGACCACAGTGAGGTGCTTTGAAATATTGCTAATGGGCTGCATTTGTGGCACGCTTTTGTACAAGCTGGACCCCCCTGTAATTCAAGTTCAAGTGAGTTTATTGTCATGTGTCCCTGATAGGGCAATGAAATTCTTGCTTTGCTTCAGCACAACAGAACATAGTAGGCATTGACTACAAAACAGATCAGTGTGTCCATATACCATTATATACGTAAATACACGCATGAATAAATAAACTGATAAAGTGCAAATAACAGACAATGGATTATTAATGTTCAGTGTTCATTGATGTAGAGTTTTGTCCGAGCCAGGTTTAATAACCTGATGTCTGTGGGGGAGTAGCTATTTCTGAACCTGGTCGTTGCAGTCTTCAGGCTCCTGTACCTTCTACCTAAAGGCAGCAAGGAGATGAGTGTGTGGCCAGGATGGTGTGGGTCCTTGATGATGCTGCCAGCGTTTGAGGCAGCGACTGCGATAAATCCCCTCGATGGAAGGAAGGTCAGAGCATAGGCATAGTTACTTGGACATCTGAGAAGATTCTGCATGTCCATGATGATTCTGTCTAACTTTTGAAGATAACAAAGGGGGGTGCATCTCTGTCCCCTGGTATATCAACTGCTCGGCTCTTGAGTGCCGGAACCTATAGAAAGTCGTAAATACAGGTTTGCAACGTCCTTCCACCCAATTGATCATCCTGACGCGTTGCATCAGGAAGGCTGGAAGTATTGTCAAGGATGCCTTCAACTTTAGCCCTTCTTCTGCCTTCATGGTGAAGGTACAATAACTTTGTCTCGGATGTCTTGCTCTTAAGATCAGCTTCTCTACTGCTATTGAACTCCTGAATTAATTATTACTTTCACATCCTCTTCGGAAGCTGCCTGGCTGCTGCGGTTCGCCTGCAGTCCGTCTGTTTTTTCTTTTTTTTTAGTCTAGTGTTTGTTTCAGTAGAATTTTGTTTTATTAGGTTGGGTATGTGTGGGGGGTGGGAGAAACAGAGTTTTAATCTCTCCCTTCGGGGGGATGCGTGTCCCCCGTCACCGTCTGTGCTGAGGCCTAAGGCGGAGCTGTGGCGGCAGCCTGGTTTGGAGCTGCGGTGCTCCAGTGGCGGCGGCGGCCCGCTTGGAGCTGCGGTGCTCCAGTGGCGGCGGCGGCCCGCTTAGACTTGCGGTGCTCCAGTGGCGGCGGCGGCCCGCTTGGAGCTGCGGTGCGGCAGCAGCGGCCCAGCTTAGAGCTGCGGTGCTCCAGCAGCGGCAGCCCAGCTTAGAGCTGCGGTGCTCCAGTGGCGTCGGAGGCCTGGATCGCCTCAGCGCAGAGGGAGAACTCGGAGAAATGAAGACAATGACTTGAGACTTTTGCCTTCCACCACAGTGAGGAGGTGCCTGGTGAACTCATTTTGGTGGATGTTGGATGTGTTTATTGTGTGGGTTTTTTTTTACTATATGTTATGACTGTATGGTAAACAATTTCGTTCAGACCCAAAGGTCTGAATGACAATAAAGATCTAATCTAATGAAGGTGTTTCCACGCATAACCATAAATCTGTAGTAAAGAAAGCGGTTAAGTTAAAACTGTGGCAGGTCACATTACCATAGTGATATCCATTCAGTCTGTGGATTATTCTCATCTGATATCTCAATAAAATAATGTGGGAGTGTTGGGTTATAGTCTCTCTGCACTAAATCTTCAACGGGAAGGTGGTTCTTTCTCTTTGCTGTGTTGTGAAACTGACCATTTCTAGTTACGACAGATTTTGCTGCTTGCAGTTGTAATAATACTGTTCACAAAACAAATTTGTTCTGTGCGATTAACAACAAAGAAAGTATAAAGAACACATTGGATCTGAACTGAGCCAATAAGTATGGATTCTTTCTATTTTTGGTTGATATTTGTGGAAAGTGCAGGGTATAATGACTATATTGTCAAACATTCTCCAAGGCACTGAAGGACAGTTTAATGTAAAGACTGAAGTTGTCATTCCCATGATCTTGTGAGATGATCATTTTGATTTTTATCAGACTTTATGGCACACCTGAGGTAATATTTTGGCATTAATTTGCTTCTCCCGTGCCCACTGTGACTTTCCCTGTTTCATCTCTGCCAGCCCCAAATTATTGACCTCCAGAAGTTCAGAATTTTTAAGTCCATTCAGATGGATGTCAGTTAAAATCACTACCAATCAGGTTATTCTGAAGATGGTACTGCTTAATAACAATGCTGCAAAATTTGCTACTGATCCTGCACAAATTAAAGTGTTGCTTCATTCAGACCACTGCTAGCCATTGTATTGCTACATAAGTGGAAGTGTTTAAATATGAGGCCTGATAATCCATGTTTAATTTGCAAGTCCATAGTGGAGTTAATAAATTAAGAGTTCACCGGTGATTCGTTTTGTTTCCTTTTTCCATACATCCTGTGACTAAGAGGTGAGGAGAAATTTTCAGTATTAAATGGAACCAAGAAGGTACAAAAAATGATTTGAACAAAATGCTGGAAGGATCCATTAGGGCAGGCTGCACCTGCAGGAACAGTGAGATCCCTTGTCAGAACTGCACAGAATGGTTATCAATTTCTGAGGGTCACTTTGCCAAATGTTGATAATGTAGATTGAAATTGATGGGAAGGGAACTATCCTTGCAGTAAGAAGCAATGATGCATTTATGGGACTTTGTTAGGCATATTTCAAAGTATTGTGTGCAGTTCTGGACTGGTCACCCCGTTATAGGAAGGATGTGGAAGCTTTGGAAAGGGTGCAGAGGATGTTTACCAGAATTAAGAGGTATAAACTACAGGGAAATTTTGGACAGGCTTGGATTATTTTCTCTGGAATGCCAGAGGTCGAGGGGGCACCTAATAGAAGTGTATAATATTGAGTACATGTTAAAAAGAACTGCAAATGCTGGTTTAAACCGAAGATAAACACAAAGCTGGACTAACTCAGCAGACCAGGCTCAAGCATTTCGGGTCTCTGTGAAGAAGGGTCTTGATCCGAAATGTCCCCCATTCATTCTCTCCAGAGATGCTGCCTGTCCCGCTCAGTTCCTCCAGCTTTTTATGTCTTCTGTATAGAATTGAGGCTTAGCTAGGGTATACAAATGGGTATATTTTTCCCAGGATGGAAAAAAGCAGATATGTGAGGCCTTAGCTTTAAGGTGTAAGGGGTATATTGTAAAGTGGGTGGCGAATGCCTGGAACATGCTGCCAGCGGTGATGATTGAAGCAGATACGTTAATGACATTTAAAAAGCTTTTGGATATACAGGGAATGGAAGGATATGGGTTATTTGCAGGTAGATAAGTAATGATAATGGCATCATGTTCGGCACTGACATTGTGTGCAGAAGGGCTGTTCGTGTGTGTCTTGATGATGATAAATCTGTAATTAAAATCCTTAAAAGCAGCTGCCAGTTTACACATTGAGTCACTTCTGTGACATTTGTCGCTGTCTCTGGGGTGCTAGCAGAGCCTTTAGCTATTTGCCGAACAAAATGCTCTCCAAGACACCCAAGTTAAAACTGGTGTAAAACTATTACATTGTCAGGAACATATGACAATAGCATTAAAACACGGGTTATATAAAATTCTCTATCAGTGATGTAGCACCGTATGTTTCCCCTTTTTATTCACTCCACCAATGAAACATTGGCACAAGTGCAAAAACTTTCAAACTAGATTTGGATTATTTTATTGTTCTTCACACCATGGTCCAATGACCTCCTTGGCTCAACTGACGCTGGTAGTAGTAAACAATAAATACAACTAATGCAGGATCAGCTGACTGGGGCAAATATTGTAGTGCAGTCTGAAGTAGTATTTTAAAAAAATGTGTGAAGTGCAATAACGGGATACCGTTATTGCACTTCACTTGAGAGAGTTAAGAGGAAGGGTATGTGGTAGCACCCTGCATCGAGTGTGAAAAAGGTGACCAGATCATTACTAATATTTGTGGGGAAGAGGTGTTATTGAGTTTGGGCTTTCAAGGTCCTGTATCTTCTACCAGAAGACAGAAGGGGAAAACAAGAAATGGCCATCGTTGCAGGTAACCCCTACGACTGGGTAGAATTCGCCACTCTTTACAGGTTAAGGCAGTCATGAGCATTTGTCATAATAGGCTGAGATGCATCCTGTCAAAATACTTTATATAGCAAGAGAACATCGATGGCAGTTTGAGAGTATCTGTGTGGATGTGCCAAATCTTTGATTTATGGACGTAAAGAAGGTTGAAGCTGTTGACCATCTTTACAACCATACTATTGAGGTCAGGTTTAAGAAAGAACTGAAGATGCTGGTAAATCGAAGGTAGACAAAATGCTGGAGTAACTCAGTGGGGGGGGGGGGGGGGGGGGTGGAGGAGGTAAAGGGACAGGCGTTGCATCTTCTGCGGTTGCAGGGGAAGGTAGTGGGATACTACTACTGTAGTATGCTGTATACCATGACTGGCCACATCTTCCCATCTCCACCCCTTTTTGATTTCCGCAGAGACAGTTCCCTCCGTAACACTGGTGTCAACTTGTCCCTTCCCACCTTTCCCACCACCTCCCTAGGTAGTTTCCCCTCCACCATGGAGAAGGATATTGAACTCTGAGCTAAGGGGAAAAAGTAGTAGCTATGGAAACTATGAGATTCAAAGAGGAGGAAGTACTGACACTTTTGAAAAATATAAAAGTGGATAAGTCTCCAGGTCCTGACAGGATATTCCCTAGGACATTGAGGGAAGTTAGTGTAGAAATAGCAGGAGCTATGGCAGAAATATTTCAAATGTCATTAGAAACGGGAATAGTGCCGGAGGATTGGCGTACTGCGCATGTTGTTCCATTGTTTAAAAAGGGTTCAAAGAATAAACCTAGCAATTATAGACCTATTAGTTTGACGTCAGTGGTGGGCAAATTAATGGAAAGGATACTTAGAGATAATATATATAAGCATCTGGATAAACAGGGTCTGATCAGGAACAGTCGACATGGATTTGTGCCTGGAAGGTCATGTTTGACAAACCTTCTTGAATTTTTTGAAGCGGTAACTAGGGAAATTGATGAGGGTAAAGCAGTGGATGTTGTCGATATGGATTTCAGTAAGGCCTTTGACAAGGTTCCCCATGGAAGGTTGATTAAGAAGGTTCAATCTTTGGGTGTTAATGGCGGAGCAGCAAGATGGATTCAACAGTGGCTGAATGGGAGATAATCAGAATCAGAGAGTAATGGTGGATGGCTGTTTGTCAGGTTGGAAGCCGGTGACCAGTGGGGTGCCTCAGGGATCTGTGTTGGGTCCACTGTTGTTTGTCATGTACATCAATGACCTGTATGATGGGGTGGAAAATTGGATAAGTAAGTATGCAGATGATACTAAGATAGGTGGTGTTGTGGATAATGAAGTAGATTTTCAAAGTCTACAGAGAGATTTGGGCCATTTGGAAAAGTGGGCTGAAAGATGGCAGATGGAGTTTAATGCTGTTAAGTGTGAAGTGCCACATTTTGGCAGGGCAAATCAAAATAGGACGTACATGGTAAATGGTAGGGAATTGAGGAATGCTGTGGAACAGAGGGATCTAGGAATAACTGTGCATAGTTCCCTGAAGGTGGAATCGCATGTAGATAGGGTGGTAAAGAAAGCCTTTGGTGTGCTGGCCTTTATAAATCAGAGCATTGAATATAGGAGTAGGGAAGTAATGTTAAAATTGTACAAGGCATTGGTAAGACCAATTCTGGAGTATGGTGTACAATTTTGGTCACCTAATTATAGGAAGGATGTCAACAAAATAGAGAGAGTACAGAGGAGATTTACTAGAATGTTCCCAGGGTTCCAGCAACTATGTTACAGAGAAAGGTTGAACAAGTTAGGTCTTTATTCTTTGGAGCGCAGAAGGTTAACGGGGAACTTGATTGAGGTCTTTAAAATGATGAAAGGGATAGACAGAGTTGACGTGGATACGTTTTTCCCATTGAGGGTAGGGACGATTCAAACAAGAGGGCATGACATGAGAAGTAAGGGACAGAAGTTTAGGGGTAACGTGAGAGGGAACTTCTTTACTCAGAGGGTGGTGGCTGTGTGGAATGAGCTTCCAGCAGAAGTGGTGGAGGCAGGATCGATTTTAACATTTAAAAGTAAAGTGGATAGGTATATGGACGTGAAGGGATGGAGGGGTATGGTCTGAGTGCAGGTAGATGGGACTAGGGGAAAACAAATGGTTGGCATGGACTGGAAGGGCCGGGAGGGCCTGTTTCTGTGCTGTAATTGTTATATGGTTTATATGGTGTTATATGGTTTATGCAACACCTGTCCCTTTATCTCTCCCCTCAACTCCATCCAAGGACCCAAAGTCTTTCCAGGTGAGGCAGAGGTTCACTTGCACCTCTTCCAACCTCATCTACTGCATTCACTGTTCCAGGTATCAATTTCTCTACATCGGCGAGACCAAGCGCAGGCTCGGCTATCATTTCGCTGAACACCTCCGCTCGGTCTGTCTTAACCAAGCTGATGGTTAACAACAGCAACGCCATTGTTGAACTTAAAGATTAAGTTGGCCAGTTGTACTTGAGTTGTACTTGGCCAATGTCATGGGTGTACAGGGAGTACACTCTAGGGACCGCAAGGGTCTAGGCACATACGCTTGAGAAGTGCTGACGGTTAGCGGGGAGGAAATGTTAGACCAATAGTAAGTGAAAAACCCTGCTCCGTCTGGAAAGTAGTTGCCTTGAGCACACACCATTGAATTTGGAAAGTTACAAATGGATTACCTTTCACAGCTTAGACAGCTGGTGGGACAGGGATGAGCCTCATCATATATCAAAGCCTTTCAGGAATGGAGCCAGTTGCATGCACGCAGAATGACTCAATGCCTTGTTAATCTGGGAGTTTCATTTCCCAATTGTAGATTTATCCCAGGCCCTTGTCAAAATAAATAGTGTGGTTGGAGATTTGGATCTGATATTTGGGTTATTGGCAGTTTTGCTTGCCTCTTCGGTATTTTTATTTTTTAACCCAACCAATGTTTGAGGATCATTATTCTTTTGAGACTGCTTATTGACACTAGTTTAATATTCTTTTTCTAAGGAATCTACGTGCCACTTAAAGTAAAATTGTTATATTATTCTTCAGTTCTGAATGATCGCAGCATGGAGAAGCAGGTTGTAGCAACAGTTTGTGAAATTTGGGTGGAAAGGATTACTGGTTGGAAGCCACTAATATTTCTATTTTTATTTAGCCTTTCACTGTTTTCAATTCAATGCTCCCCATGTAGTATTTTGCACTTCATTTCACTAAAGTAATGTTTCTTGTAACATTCAGAGCAAGAATGTTAATTATATTGTAATTAACATCAGAATTAGCTTATCAAAATGCTTAAGTTTTCAATTGTGCTTTCCAATACATCTAGTATGATATCTACTTTTAATGTATCTTTCTAAATGAAATTGTGAAGAAAATGCACAGATGTCCCATTGTTTAGTGTTGCCAGGGTTCAGTGCCTGCTTCATTATACTGTGGAGGTGGTTTTGATGCCAGTTTGATAAATGACCGGAGCATACTTATCCCATACTTAATCTCTCGATTGCTTTGGCTGTGATCCTAAGTGTTGACTAATCATGGAATATGCAGCTGAATCAGTTGGTGTTCTAGATTAGTTATTTTCTGAATAAAATGATATGTTTAAAACTTTGACCTATGGCGTTTTAAAATTTTCCTCAACATTTTGACGTAATTTCTATATCTCAAGTGGCTGTGACATGCAAAACAAACTGAATCCCTTGTTTTCCTAACTGCCTTGCATGAATTTATTCAAAGTTAACTGGAACAAGCAATATGCCAGCAGATTTATGTCATGTACAGCATTTAGCTATATTTTTGCAAACAAATCTGAAAATGTTTTGCTTTTTAAAAAAAAAAGCTCCAATAATCATGAACTATCTTGTAATTGCTTCTGTTAACTTGAAATCTCTTTTAATTCAGCTGCTACACAGTGAAATGTTGTTTTTATTTACAGCAGAGCGTGCAAATCGAGGACGAGTTACCCATTTCACAATCCAGTCTAAAATGGCAGCTAACAAGAATAAGAATCAGAGTTCGTTGGCTCTGCATAAAGTGATTATGGTAGGCAGTGGTGGTGTAGGCAAGTCTGCACTAACATTGCAGTTCATGTATGACGAGGTAAGATGCATATTATTTACAACTTTTAAAAGGAACAGTAACTTTGGATAAGGCAAATTTTGTAGCTTTCCATCAATAATTGTTTTAGTTATTGTAGCATCTTGACCTGTTAATACCCTGACATATTAAGTTTATTATAATGGGACAATATCCCTTTATCTGATTTAGTAGCTGGGAAGTCAAACAAATGAGAAACAGAGTACAAGAATCCTCAATACCAATGCAGACAATTATTTTGCATGTTTTAGTTTCATACACGTTGGTTGAATTAGTTGGTATTTTCATCTTCTAAATTTTTGTTTTAGATATACACTATTTCTGGAGCATATATGCTCGGTTCCATGATATATTATACTCAATTAGATATTGTCTTGCTATTGACTGAATCTAATAAATTATTCTTTTTCCTTGCAGTCTAGTCACATGCTTGCAGTATAAAGGCTTAAGGGGATGTCACCTGCAAGAGACAAAGTCATTGCAAGGCTAAAGGATGTTATCTCTTGGAGGCAGTCCAAAAAAAAATCACTAGACTAATTACTTGGATGAGAGGGTTGTCCTATAATGAGCTGCTAAAGAAATCAGATTTATTCTTGAAGAATGTAGGTTGATCACATTGAAACAAAGAACCTTGGAAGCTTGGCAAGGTAGATGCTGCTGTTTTCACGAGTGAAAGATTTCGAATGAGGGACATAGTTATAAGATATGGGGTGATCAATAAAAACCGCTGAGCGTAGGAACTTCTCTCAGAGGGTGGTAAATCTGTTTTACTCTGGAGAGTTGTGGGGACAATATTGTTTAAGAGTATTTAACCAGGAAGCAAATACATTTTTTTGAAAGATGATGGCATTGAGAGCTATGGGGAAATGGCTCGGAGTCAAGGCCTGGGCAGACCATGCGACGATCATGTCATGTTTGAGAAGCTTAGTGGCCATGTCTTAATCTGTTGTCTTGATGGCTAGATTGTGTTCATTGTCCTTTAAATTCTGTTTCGACCTTGCTCTGCCTCTTGACTGTAACAAAGGATGCATCAGAATACTTTGTACTGGTTTCTTTTATGATTGAAAGTTGCAGCATGGAAACGGGCCCTTCAGCCCACCGAGTCCATGCTGACCACTGATCACCTGTTCATACTAGTTCTGTTATCCCGCTTTCCCCTTGCACTTGGGGTAATTTTAGAGAACAATTAAGCTACAAACTCTCATGACTTTGGAAAGTGGGAGAAAACTGGAGCACCCAGAGGAATCTCGCGTAGTCACACAGAGAACGTGCAAACTACACAGACAGCGCCTGTCTCTGGCACTGAGGCAGCAGCTCTACCAGCCGTGCCACTTTTTAACTGTTCACTGCCAAGTTTTTTCTTTTTCACTATTGGCCATGACCAGAGTATACTTGTGTGGGGGGTGGCAGGTGAAAGATAATTTATAAATCAATATGCAAGGTTTGAAGAGGGGGACGTTCTTGATTAAAATGTTCCTTGCAGGCTATCGCATATTTTGAAAGTGAAACTGCTTGGGTTAATTTCTCCCCACCAAATCCTGAAGGCCATTCGTCATACTAAGCTGCAAAAATAAAAAAAACTACTGGAGGAACTGAGTTGAGCAACATCTGTGGGGATGTGTAAAAGAGAAGGGTGTGTAAGAGAGAAGAAATTGGCAACCTTTTGGGTTGACTCTGCATTAGTCCTGCAAATTGATTTTTGTTCTAACTTCCAGCATCTGCAGTCTCTTGTATGTCCAGTTATATTTGATTCATGAACTATTTGTGTGGTTATGCCCTGTTCCTTTAAGACTTGCTGATAGTGATAAATTTGTGGTCAACAAAATTATATGGAAGGTAGTTTCCTATTTTAAGTTAGAGCAGTACAGCACAGAAACGGTCCTTTGGCCCAACTTGTCCATGTCTTTTCAATCCCTCCAAAAAAATTCCTATCCATGTCTCTAAAATATTTAAAAAAAATTAATGTTATAATTGTACCCACCTCTACTACTTCCTTTGGTGACTTGTTACATGTATGCATTATCCTTTGTGGAATGGATTGCACCTCTGGTTCCTTTTAAAATCTTTTCCCTCTCGCCTTAAACTTGTGCCATCTAGTTTTAGACTCCCCTGCCCTGGGGAAAAGACTGTGACTAATCATCTTATCTATGCCCCTCATGATTTTGTATACTTTGCGTTCACCTCTCAGCCTCCTACAATCCAGAGGAAAAAATACCCACGTCTCCTTATAACTCAAACCCACTGACACCTCTAGATCTTTTTGGACCCCTTCTAGTTTAATGATATCCTTCCTACAGCAGAATGACAAGATCTGCACACAGTATTCGGGCCCCACCAAGTCTTTTACAGTTGTAACATGACGCCCCAACTCCTGCTTTCAATACTCTGACCAATGAAGGCAAGCATGCCAAGCATCTTTGTCTCCAACCTTTCTATCTGTATTCTGACTTTATAAAACCATATACCTCTACCCCTAGGTGTCCCTGTTCTGCAACACTTCACAGGGCTATTCCATTTACTCTGTTGTAAATCCTGCCCTAGTTTGTCCTACTAAATTAAACGCCTCCCATTTTCTGAATTAAACTTAATCTGCCATTTCTCAAACCACTGGCCCAGTTGATTACGAACACATTGTGATTGTCAAAACCCTCCTTCACTGTCCACTATAGCAGTGCTTCTTAAACTATTTCAGTGTCATTCACCCGAGTCTTTACCACAACTTTTCATTCACCCTCGACTAAATCTTCTTATGTTTTTTGGTAATTTTCGTCTTATTCTCTCGTGTGTATAATTTTATATATAATTTATTTTGTCACATGAGCAAAAAACATAAATTAACTCTTCGTAAGTGTTTTTATTCAACTTTTTGAACATTCTAAAAATATGTAAAGAAAACGGAGTGAAAAAAAAAAAAAGTTTAATTACCACTGGAGTTGGAAAATCATTCTGAGTGACAAAGCCATTCCAATGTCTAAACACCGGGCTTCAGCCTCATCCTGTCCGTTCGGGCTTTGATTACTGCAGTTTTTTTGCTTGGAAAACTAGCTCAAAAAACCATGGAGTATGTGATTTAATATTAACTTTTTTTTAAAGCATCATCCATGCCGAAATTAGGCTATGTCGAAGTACTTCTAATAGTGTCACAAGCTGACGCTTTTAGAAGTACTTACAAATCAAAATATCAGTTAACGACTGCACCTCAGAGCAAATATTTTAATTATTTTTTTAAGATAATGTATGAGGATTTCGCAATGACCCACGTGCTATTCCAGCGCTGCCGTGGCTGCAGCAGTGGTGGTGTAACCAGGGTTACCAAATCAAACTCAAAATACTGAAGTCGCTAGAAGTAAAAATGCAGAATATCACGACAAGAAAATGGCACAATCTAACCGATTGCCTAATATCGGGGCTCAAATCTCCTTAATATAGCTAGAATTCATATTGCTTGATGCAAATAAGTGCTGGTAGATTGAAGTACAGTAAATAGATATAGAATTCTAGTTCTAGCAGAAAAATAGCTAAATTGGCAACACAAAGTAAAGTTACAGTTCAAGTTACCTACTGCAATCCTCCAGTGTTGCCATTTACAAATTTATAATCCCACTAGCTCGCCTGGTCTTCCGTAAAAGGTTATATTGCAGTAAATTTGGGATATATCCTGCTACTTTAAATTTGAAAACCATAGGTAAAGAAAAAAAACATATCAAATTTCCAGCTCCACTGCCATTAAAACCAATAAGAGCTTACTAACCACTTTAATGGCAATACCTTTAAGTATAGAAAAAATATATAAATATCTGAATAAATTAAGTCATTCACCCCTCTAGTTTAATTCACCCCAAAATAATTTCATTTGCCCTTGGGTGAATCATTCATCAGTTTAAGAAGCACTGCACGGTAGCACCAATTTGCAAACGTGCTCACCATGCCACCTACATTTGTACCCAAATCGTTAATACAAATAATGGACAGCAGGTAGTCATCTGGATACCTTTGCATCTGTCCAAAGCTAATGTTCTGTGAGTTACAAATGTATTTGACAAAACCTGAATATTCATCTTGCATTTTCCAATGCAGACAAAATAATGTTTCTTGCAGCAACATAAATTGGAAGTATTTTAAAAGTTTTGTTAACAAATTTGTACTGTCATATCAAATGCTTGCTGATTTGGTGACTTCTGTGAAGATGTCCATGCTTTTTGAATTTCTGCTTATGAAGGAATCTGATATTGGCACACGGAACCAATCTGCTATGCTCAACATTGAGCATCCCAGGCAAAGTATTGTAGGCAAGTACAGATTAACTTCTGCTTTCTTACATTTTTGGAAGAGCACCCTCTGCTGTACCAATGTGAGACTTCCCATTTGCACTTCCCAAGTCAACCATTACATGACCCACCTGAGTGAGATTGATCTTACAAGCTAAATGTAAGGAGGCAGCTTTTTGCACACCCAGAAACTCTTGAATTGCTCGATTTTGTTAATGCAATACTGAATTATTTTGGTTTGGGAAAAGTATAGTTAATCTTTTATGCGCTGCCATATATAATAACTGATAATAATAACTTTATTTATAAAGCGCTTTAAACAACTACAGTTGCCACAAAGTGCTGTACATGAGAACTCATGGACAAGGCATTACAAACCATTAAAAACCGTAAGACGAAGGACTATAAAAAACACACTCTAAAAGTTAAAAGACATTAAAAGCACTAAGAACAGGAGCAAAGCCTCAGCCAGTGTCGAAAGCCAAGGAATAAAAATGAGTCTTGAGGGAGGATTTGAAGATGGACAGTGAGGGGGCCTGTCTGATGTGCAGCGGCAAGGTGTTCCAGAGTGCCGGAGCAGCAACAGAAAAGGCTCTATTGATGATGAAAAGGCTCTATTGATGATGAAAAGGCTCTATTGATGATGAATATATTATAGTAGTCACGGTGGTGCAGCGGTAGAGTTGCTGCCTTACAACGAATGCAGCGCCGGAGACCCGGGTTCAATCCCGACTACGGGTTCTGTCTGTATAGAGTTTGAACGTTCTCCCCGTGACCTGCGTGGGTTTTCTCCGAGATCTGCGATTTCCTCCCACACTCCAAAGACGTACAGGTTTGCAGGTTAATTGGCTTGGCAAATGTAAAAATTGTCCCTAGTGTGTGTAGGATGGTGTTAATGTGCGGGTATCGCTTGTCGGCGCCGACCAGGTGGGCCGAAGGGCCTGTTTCCATTGTCATTATCTCTAAACTTGTTGTTTTTATTGTTTCCATTGTCGTTATTTATCTGACATGTTGGAGCTCTGCTCCGGCAGGCGCCTGAAATTTTGTTGTATGTATTTACAATGACAAAGTGTACTATTATTATTATTTTTATCTAAACTAACAAGCAGTATTCACCTTTGCTCATCTTCATTTTTTGAAAATTTAAAATAAATTGACAGGCACACTTAGTTGGTCCAGTTGATCTGAAGCATTTGAGGAAAATTCATCATTATAGATTTATTGGATGAAGTGTGGCTGTCAACTTATTTTTAATTATTTTCACAGGCATCATCTCAAAGATGAGAAGCTATTTGCCTCACCAGAAGCTGTCACGGTGATACTTTTAACACTTCCGCGATATTAGCTATTGATTTTTTTTTGATTATTGATTATGAAGTACAGCACAGGAACGAGCCCCTTCGGCTCATAATGTCTGAATGTGATGACAAGCTAATCGCATCTGTTTGCACATGATCTATATCTCTCCATTCCCTGTATGTCCATGTGCCTATCTGCCAACCTCTTAAACACCATTGTATATGCCTCCAACATTCCTGGCCGCGGGTTTCGGGCACTCGCCACCTGTGTGGTTTAAAAAAAAAACAAACAGCCCCCACATATCTTGTACTTTTCCTTCATGCTCCTAACCAACATATCAGTCAAAACATTTGGGGCTGTAGTGATGATTTTGATCTGCTTACATACATGCATATTTAATTAAACATGGAAGTTTGGTGTTGGTGTAATTTGTCTAAGTCATTGCTTTCCTCATCTAATCTTTCAGATTGTAGAATTTGCATATTTTAAATCATTACGCCTTTTTTAATTATGTTTACTGATTTGTGGACATCAATTTTAATTGGATAGTGAGCAGTAAAGATGTATGAACTTTATTTTGATTATAATCGATTGACGTGGGATGCAAAATAAAGATAACTAAAGAATGGGATGGGGTGGGGGGGCATATAAATAAAGAATTGCAGAACATGGTAGGGATGACAATCGTATGAAATGTAGAAATGGGACAAACAATGTGATACTGTAACATTTTAATTTTCTCTTGCAGTTTGTTGAAGACTACGAGCCAACTAAAGCTGACAGTTACAGGAAAAAAGTTGTTCTAGATGGCGAGGAGGTGCAGATAGACATCTTGGATACTGCTGGGCAGGAGGATTATGCAGCCATTCGGGATAACTATTTCCGTAGTGGGGAGGGTTTTCTTTGTGTCTTCTCGATAACTGAGCAAGAATCATTTACTGCCACTGTAGAATTTAGGTAAGTATTTCAAGATAATCTGATTCTTTACCTTGTGCCATTTTTTAAATGGCAGTTGTGCATTACTTCATCCTATATTCTTGATAGTTGTCCATGTAAATGTTTGTGTTAATATTCTGTAATAAGGAAAAGCGTGTGATTTCCGTGCAGCTTTGTCAATTTTTTAACAGGGTGCATTTTGGTAAAATCGTAGTACTTTCAACAATTATAGCCAAAAACAATTTACACTGAGTTTTGCAGTTAGTGAAATAAAGTAGGTTGACTATCTTTGAGCCTTTTTTTGATTAGATTAATCCAACAATGCTGTCCCTGGTCACTTGTTTCTCTAAGGGGTCATCCATTCAATTCTTAACCCATCTGTTTTCTATTTTGGCTTTCTTTGATAATTTATCCCATAACTTCCTACAAGAGTTTGGTTGAAAATCAACTGCCCTTTTGTTTCTAAGCTATCCTAACCTCCCAGTATTTGATGCCCTTCCAAATAGTTTTGTCTCGTGCTTGGAAACCATTGCCATTTTTCATTCTGTTACCAGAGTGGGGGGTGGAGTTTTCTGAGAAATCTAAACATAGATTTATTAGTCCAGTAATAAATGCACTGTTCCATTGGGTGAAACTTTCTCTTAACCAAAGTTTGGCGAGTGTAGTCTGTGTGGCATGAGTTGTGGGATGTTTGTGGTTGCGTTTAACTCTTATGGTGCTCTCCTGGTCACCCTTCAATAAGCTCATCAAAAATGTCCCCGTATCTCAAGTCATCTTCACCCATTGCATTTGGTGACTGATTTTCATTAACTCCTTGTATTAAAATTCTCCTTGCATTGAAATCTTTTTATGGCCACGTTGATCCCAATTGAGAATCTTTTCACTTAGAATTGAGGAATAATAAAATGAGTATACACAAGAACTGCAAATACTGAAACAAAAACATGCAATGTTGGAAATGCTCAGGTCAGGCAGTATCTGTGTTGAAAGAAACCGTTAATGTTTTGGATCAAAGATCCTTCAGAATGAGGAAGAGATTTATTTAATACAATTATAGACAAGATTTGATGTATCTTGTAAATGACATGTTGCCAATTGGCAATAGATATGAGTAGATAATATAATCCTGCTTTGGGTGCTAAAGGATTAACTAATTCAAGATTCATGCATGCAACATGCATGCCACACTAAAAGAGCGGAGTGATAGGTGCACGCCATTTTGGCACATTTCCTGCAGTCTCAACTTTTGATGATTCCTCTCGGCTCTAAATTAAGACACCAAACTCCATTACTTGCATCAAAAGACTCCGGCTTTAACAGGATCCCAACAGATTTATAATCCCTTCTGTGTGCCACTCCTATGGCCAAGACTTTCAAAAATTGCTCAACTCATTTTTCTCGATTACAATTCATAATTTTTCATTTTAAAGTTAGTATCTGGGCTTTCCCTTGATACCTGTCTATTAAAATATCAAATAGTCGTCTCTCCTTTAACGGTAACAATCCATAGTGTTGCTGCCTCATCAGTGTGCTGTCCAATATATGGTTTTTCATGGAGTTGTACTGCGTGGAAACGGGCCCTTTAGACCAAAACCGACCGACATGTCCCATCTACACTACTCCCATCTGCTTGCGTCGGCCCATTTCCCCCTAATCCTATCCTATTTGGTACTTGTATAAATGTTGCAATAGCACTTCAACTACCTCTTCCGGTAGCTCCTTCCATACACCCACCGCCCTCTGATAAAGTTACCCCTCAGGTTCTTACTAAATCATTCCCCCCTCACCTTAAACCAATGCCCACTAGTTCTCAATTCCCCCCACTCTCGGCAAGAGACTCTGCATTTACCCAATCTATTCCTCGTGATTTTGTGTACTAATTTATTTGAAGTTAGCCTTGCAATACTTCAGTACATTTTCCATGTTTTTGCAGGCACACTTGGACTGACTTAGCTGTCATTATGTTCTGTCAAACTAAATCTACAGTTTGTTCATTCTTCCTTGGGAAGTTAGCAGATCCATTATCCTTAAAATAAAATTCAACTCAACATTGTCGTAAGATGGTACTTGAAAGTTTATACTTTTGCATTTATATTCCACCTTGACCCTTCGTTTTTCCTCTGCTTCTTGGCATGATCTACAGTTTCAATTGGCAGAACTATCCCGTTCTCTTAAGTGGCAAAATTCCGAGTACTTTTATCTTGATATACCAGGAATCATTTGTGTAGTGCATTGCAAGAGCCCTTTCTCCAGAGAGTTTTGTTTGGCAAATTGCCTAGTGTAGATACCTTGAATGAAAATAAACTGAGTTGACAACTTGGGTTTTCCCCAAGTGCTGCAATTACTCTTTGATATATGATGTACTCTTTTTAAAAAACAGCAGCTCATTTGAACTTCAAAAGTTTAAGATCGGACCCAAGGCTAAAGAAAGCAGATGTGTGGTTAAAATTTAAATTGTCTTTTAAGATCAAATGCTACTATTTCCACCAGCCCACTTCAAGCTCCATCTCTTGTTGTTGCCTGATTCCTTGTGCGCTTAATCTGCACTCAGCTATATTTTTGATGCTGTGGAGGCCTGAAAGGTTTGGGGAAAGCCTTGTGACAATAGACAATAGGTGCAGGAGTAGGCCATTTGGCCCTTTGAGCCAGCACCGCCATTCAATGTGATTATGGCTTATCCCCAATCAGTACCCCGTTCCTGCCTTCTCCGCATATCCCTAGTCTGCTATTTTAAAGAGCCCTATCTAGCTCGCTCTTGAAAGCATCCAGAGAACCTGCCTCCACCGCCCTCTGAGGCTTAGAGTTCCACAGACTCGCCACTCTCTGTGAGAAAAAGTGTTTCCTCGTCTCCGTTCTAAATGGCTTACTCCTTATTCTTAAACTGTGGCCCCTGGTTCTGGACTCCCCCAACATCGGGAACATGTTTCCTGCCTCTAGCGTGTCCAAGCCCTTAACAATCTTATGTTTCAATGAGATCGTCCTCTCATCCTTCTAAATTCCAGAAATTCCTAAAGCCCAGCCGCTACATTCTCTCAGCATATGACAGTCCCGCCATCCCGGGAGTTAACCTTGTAAACCTACGCTGCACTCCCTCAATAGCAAGAATGTCCTTCCTCAAATTAGGGGAAGAAACTGAACACAATACTCCAGGTGTGGTCTCACTAGGGCTCTGTACAACTGCAGAAGGACCTCTTTGCTCCTATATTCGATTCCTCTTGTTATAAAGGCCAATATGCCATTAGCTTTCTTCACTGCCTGCTGTATCTGCATGCTTACTTTCATAGACTGATGTACAAGGACCCCCAGATCCCGTTGTACTTCCCCTTTTCCCAACTTGACGACAATTAGATTGTAATCTGCCCTCCTGTTTTTGCTACCAAAGTGGATAACCTCACATTTATCCGCATTAAACTTCATCTGCCATGCTTCTGCCCACTCTCCCAACCTATCCAAGTCGCCCTGCATTTTCATAGCATCCTCCTCACGGTTCACACTGCCATCCAGGTTTGTGTCATCTGCAAATTTGCTAATGTTATTTTGAATCCCTTCATCCTTTGGTCAGTGTGTAAATTTCAACCTCACATCAGCAGGCTGAGGAGAGTTGGGAGGAAAACTGGATGAGGCCTGTGATGACAAGCACCTCTAATGAAGATGATGAAGTGTTTGTGCAGCAGGGGCTGGTTTGCCAAGAACAAAACAAAACTACCGGAGGAATTCTGCAAGAGAAGCAACATCTGTGGAGGCAAAGGGATGATCGATGTTTTGGGTTGAGACCCTGTATCAGGACTGAGTTAGACAATAGGTGCAGGAGTAGGCAATTTGGCCCTTCGAGCCAGCACCGCCATTCAATGTGATCATGGCTGATCATCCCCAATCAGTACCCCATTCCTGCCTTCTCCCATATCCCCTGACTCCGCTATTTTTAAGAACCCTATCTAGCTCTTTCGTGAAAGCATCCAGAGAACCTGCCTTCACCGCCCTCTGAGGCAGAGAATTCCACAGACTAACCACTCTCTGTGAGGAAAAGGTCCTATTTTTTTGGAGACGAGGTGGCCAGTCCAAAGAGGGGAGAGACTGGCTGGTAGGTGACTGGTGGAACCAGCTGAGTGGGGATTATGGGCAAATAGAACCGGCTGAGTGAGGTGGTGGAATTTAGAGACAGAAGCTGTTGGGCGATATTTGTAAATTGATATGGGGTGATAGGCAAATGGAACCATGTGAGAGAGGGGGGGGGATAGGAAGGGTGACCCAAAAGCAGCTCTGCCAGCTTGTTTCATGTACCCATCACACTTTGTGATGAAATCTCCCCCTCATGTCCCCTTTAAATCTTTTCTCTCTGATCTCGAATTTGTTCTCTAGTTTTAGCCGTTCGTCTTAACTTTGCCTTTTATGATTTTGTGCACCTCAATGTCGCCCTGCAACCTCTTGTGCTCCAGGAAATATAGCCCCAGCCTATCTAGTCTCTCCTTGCCATTCAAACTCTCCTGTCCCAGCAACATCCCTGAGAATCTTCATACTGGCCACCTTCCTATTGCGCCCAGTCCTGATTCAGGGCCTTGCCCCAAAATATAAACCCTCTCTGTGCTTCCATAGACGCAGCCTGACCCGCTGAGTTCCTCCAACAGTTTTTCCATCATCTGCAGGTTTGGTGTCTGATGTCCTAGATCTCTTTGCCATTGGAACCAGACCTTACCTTGCCAAGGCTATGTGGTCGTTGGCAATGGGCATCTTCCGCTCAACTGGCGTGGAATTGCCAATGAGCAGCATAAAGCCACTGAACAACTCGGAAAGATTATCATGGGAGTGCTGGCAGTTCTTGGACCTGCTAGATTCCCTACCAATTGGCAAATCTTTGGATTACATTCCCAGGTAGAAGTTTCGTACATAGTGGCAGCTTCTCGGCTGCAAGTTTATTTACCATGTAAAAATGTACACATGACTTCTGCGGTGAGGCCATTCTGGTAAGGGAAATTCATCCTTGCAGAATTTTCAAATCACTACCCAAAAAGTTGTGGTATGGCATAAAATTCCTGCACACTTCATTTGTGTGGGTTGGTGGGGCTTGTAAATACAGCAATATTTTTAACTTTAATTTCTTGACATGTATGTAGATGATACTACTACTCATCATAGTCAATTGCAATACGGCCATTTTTTGGTGGGGACAACTCTCCTACCCACCCCTACGTGGGTTACCTGTGTGTGACTTCTTGGTTTTTCCAGCGTTTGCACTGGGAAATCATTCCACAGCCTACTTTTCTGACTGTCTCAGGGGAAAGGAATGACTTTAAAGGAGACAAGCCAACAAGACATCAGTTCTTGAATTTATATCTGAATTGCATTACGTTTAACTTCTTGAAATATTTAAAGTTGTGTGATTACTTGAAGATTTTTGCATATTTGAATGGCAGTAATTTGTAAACTTTGAAGATCATGGATAACCTTGTTGTTCTGTAAGCAAGTTACATAGATACTTAGACAGTAGGTGCAGGAGGAGGAGACCATTCAACCCTTCGAGCCAGCACCGCCATTCAATGTTATCATGGCGGATCATCCACAATCAGTACCCCTGTTCCTGCCTTCTCCACATATCCCTTGATTCTGCTAGCCCTAAGAGCTCTATCTAACTCTCTTTTGAATGCATCCAGTGAATCTGCCTCTACTGCCTTCTGAGGCAGAGAATTCCACAAATTCACAACTGTGTGTATGGTTTGACTGGCTATCCAGCCAGAAAGCATTGTGCTGTTCGAGATCTCGCCCGAAACATTGCACCTAGCTGCATTTGGAAAGTTGATGCTCGAATATCAGCTCCAGATACGTGGGGGCCTAGTTCTTGAGGGAATTCTGAGCATGAACCTCTTGCTGCTGCCAGAAAGTATTGCGGCATAAGGTTTACCCCAAAAACATTATTAACTCCCAACCTTCTGGCTTTGTATAGCTCTAAGACAACTTCAACATAGTTCTAAGCTCACTATCAATAACTTTGAAATTTAGGTATAAAGTTATTACTTCTAATAGAGCTCAGCTTGAGACGCGTCGAAGCCATGGTGTGATAAAATGGTGCAGTAAGGTAGATTATGAGAAGGATTTTGTCCAAGAGTGGATCTTCTGCATTAATGTAAAACATCTAGAAGTTGGCACTTCATAATGTATCATTTCTCAGTAAGATTCTAATTCTGTGTACATCGCGGAAATTGGACCATTGGCTCACCAAGTCGGCACCGACCAGCAATCCCCGCACATTAACTATCCTACACACACTTGGGACAATTTACATTTATACCAAGCCAATTAACCTACAAACCTGTACGTCTTTGGAGTTTGGGAGGAAACCAAACATCACGGAGAAAACCCACAGGGAGATCGTACAAACTTTGTACAGACAGCACCCATAGTCGTGATCGAACCCGGGTCTCTGGCGCTATTAGCGCTGTATGCCAGCAACTCTCATGCTGCACCAACGTGCCACCTTAAGTTAAGAGGCTGCACCTCCAGTAAGGGAGTATGAAAAGGTTGGTTCGGGAATCTGAGTGATGCATGGACAAAGCGCTTCTTGAGTCGAGATGTTCAGTCTTTCCAGCTCCTCTATCTTCCCGCAGTTTGGGTGGTCACGGTGGCACAGCGGTAGAGTTGCTGCTTTGCAGCGAATGCAGCGCTAGAGACCCAGGTTCAATCCCGACTATGGGTGCTGTCTGTACGGAGTTAGTACATTCTCCCTGTGACCGGCATGGGTTTTCTCCAATATCTTCGGTTTCCTCCCGCACTTCAAAGACGTGCAGGTTTGTAAGTTAAATGGGTTGGTAAATGTAAACATAAAGAATTAAAAAGATTGTCCCTTGTGGATGTAGGATAGTGTTAATGTGCAGGTGGGCCGAAAGGCCTGTTTCGGCGCTGTATCTCTAAACTAAACTAAGAGAAAAGAATAACCAGGGTCGCAGGCATTCTTGATGATACTTCAAGTCTTTTTTGTGCAACTCAATGTGAAGATCGACAGGATGAGTCAGTTTATTGTTGTATTACATATTCCCAGTAATACATTCCAAAACCTTGGAATCTATTAGGTGTTGCTGGCAAGACCAGCCTTAATTATCTTTCATTGCGGTTGAGAATGTGGTGAGCTGCTGTATCCATCAACATATTTTTCAATGTGAAGTTACACCCACAGCGATTTGGTATAGATTACATAATGTCAATACATTAAAGGAGTAGAATTATGCCATTCGAACCATAAGTTTCCTCCATCATTCAATCATAGCTGATCTATCTGTCTCTCTCTATCCCATTCTCTTGCCTTCTCCCCATAACCCCTGACACCTTTACTAATCAAGAACCTATCAATCTCCACTTTAGAAATATCTATTGACTTGGCTTCCACAGTCAATAAATGACAATGAATTCCACAGATTCACCACCCTCTGACTAAAGAAATTCCTCCTCATTTCCTTTCTTAAGGCATGTCCTATTATTCTGAGGATACCGCCTCTGGTCCTAGACTCACCAACCAATGGAAACATCCTCTCCGCATCCACTCTATCCAGGCCTTTCACTGTTTCCTGAATTTTATTCCAGGGCAAAGGAATGGCAATTATTTGAAGTATGAGATGTATTTTAAAGGAAATTGTGTGGTTGGTGATAATTACGTATGCCTGAAGCCCTTCATAATGTAGAGGTTGTGGATCTACAAAGTGCTGATGTAGTAGTTGAGTAGGTGAGTAACGTGGATTTTGTGGATGATACACACTGCTGCAGTGTTTGGTGGTAAAGTGAATACTTGGGGTGATAGATGGGATACCAGTCTAAGTGTGAGCTGTTTCTGTTGAGACCACACTCATCCAGAGAAGCAGAGTATTCTATCACACTTCGTACAAGTACCCTGTAGATGGTGAAAAGGTGAGTCACTTGCTGCGTGATATCTTGTCTCTAACCCATCCTGCTCGGTGGCCAGCATATTTGGCTGATCTAGTTGAGTTTGAGATCAGTGGTGATTTCAGAGTGTTGATTGGGATTGCAGTGATGGCAATGATAAGGGTTGGTACTATATTTTGACGTATTGGAGATTGAAATTGCTTAGCACTTGTGGTGTGACTGTTCCTTGCCCGTCCATGCTCGAGTGTTATCTAGATTTTAATACAGGCAAGGTTTGTTTGCCTCATTTATTGAAGAGTTGTGAATGGGTTTAAACATTACGCGCTCATACGTGAACATCTCTACTGAATTTGTAGGGGGGGGGGTGTAAAGAAATGCCATGATAAACCAGCGAAAGATGTTTGGGCAGTGTTCTTGGGACCTCCTTCAGTGAAGTTGTGGAGTTGGAATGATTAACCTTCAACCATCTTCCTTTGCACAAGGTACAACTACACTCGTGGGTCTGCTTTTGTCAGATTAAAGAAGGGTCCCAACCTGAAACATTGCGTGTCCTTTTCCTTCATGCTGCTTGACCTGCTGAATTCCTCCAGCACTTTGCTCAAGATTCCAGCATCTGCAGTGTCTTGTTTCTCTAAAGGCTTTTTCTGCTTGATCCATGTTGACTTTTGCCATGTTGACTCTTTTATGCTGTACTTGGTCATTCTTGCCACCTCTTGAATACAAAGTACTGCTGGTGTTGGAAATTGAAACTAATTAGCAAGTACTGGAAATCAATGGTACTTTAGTGTCACGTGTACCAAGATACAGTGAAATTCTTCTTTTACATTGGGTGTCGCAGCATCTGTGGAGAGAAAAAGTAAAAGTCCATACCAGTTTCATATAGCATGCTTTTGTTAGTAAATATAATATTTACTCTTATTAGCATGAGATGTGGGTGGAATTGAAATGGCACTGAGGAATAAATCATTAGTATGCAGGTTTGAAATATCATTAGACTCCATGCACTAAACTGTAGCAGGTTCAGTTATAAAATGCTGGTAATACTCATTTATGCAGCATCTGTCAAAATAAAAATGGTTAACCGCACAATGACGGTAGAGCTGCTGCCTCACAGCGCCAGATACCTGGGGTTCAATCCTGATGATCTTGGTGTGGAATTTACATTCTCCCTGTGACTGTGGGTTTACTCCATGTGCTCCGATTTCCAACCCGACCCAAAACATCTCTTATCCAGGTTCTCCAAAGATGCTGCCCAATTTGCTGAGGTACTCTTTTTTTTTTTTTGTAAGCCAGCTCCTACAGTTCCTTGTTTCTGCATAAGCTTGCATGATATCATTAGTTTCACCTTCTCTCCCCATATCCCCAAAATCCAAGGGTAAAACATTCAGTTACTTGAGTTTAGGGGCATCATTATATTTTGCCCTTATTGCATGTGGGCACAGGATTTTTAATCTTATGAACAGTGCTTTGTGTTAAGTTACAGTTGTTATGTGATTGACCATTGGTTCAGGAGTAGTGGTGGGAATAGGATAAAGAACCCCCCTACAAGATTGTTCACTTTGATGGTTGAGTTTGCATTTATTTGATGTCCATCTTATACAACTATTACCTAATGAGCAAGTTACAGCTGGTCTTTTTTAACGTACATTGTCTTTGTCTTCTAATCCTGGTGGCTGGTAATGACTTGTTCGTAGCTGAAGTTTAGTTATTTTAAGGTGTCAGCTGTAGTGACGGAAGAGAGATCTAAGGATTTTTGAAACTCCCGTGTTTATGTTTTCCCCCCATGGTAACTATAAATCAATTTCAAAGTTTTAATCCCCTAAAGGATTTCAATCTTTTAAAGTCAGATAGTTATGCAACTCCTAAAGGTATTGGCTTTATGCTAGAAAACCATTAAATATCCTGTTGCATTTTAATTTAACAATGTTATTATTTTGATTTGAGCTGAATGGCTAGCTTAAATTTTCTTTGCATTACAGAGTAATATAGCACAAAATTAGGCCATTTGGCCCAACTCCTCCAAGATGCTATATTTAAGTTAATCCAACTAGTGCACCAGCATCTGCAGTTCTTCGTCTGGTCCCATTTATCTGTGTTTACCCCATATCCCTGTAAACCTTTCCTATCAATATACTTGTTCAAATGCCTTTTAAATGTTATTGTGCTTGTATCTAGCAGCTCTGTGAAAGAAGTTGCCCCTCGGGTCTCTTTTAAATCTTTTCCCTCTCATCCTAAAACTATGCCCTCTGGTTTTCTGACTTCCCCTTCCCTTGGAAAATGACTGCACATTCATTTTTTTTTTGTGCCTTTTGTGATTTTTGTATATCTCTGGAAGATTACCCTCAATCTCCTGTTACATAGAACAAAAGTCCCTGTCTGTCCAACCTTTCCCTACAACCGAGGCCCTCAAGAACTGGCAACATTCTGGTATGGGTCCTAACTTGATGTATTGTCTGTCCATTCCCTGCACAGATTCAGCCTGACCCACTGAGTTCCCCCAACAATTAGTATTGTATTTAACATTCTCGAATCTTTGCACTTCTTCCAGCTTACTGATGTTTTTCCTATAACAGAGTAACCAAAAATGTACGTGATATTCCCTGTCCTCCTTAATTAACAACATTATATTAATGGCCTCCAGTCTTCCAGAACCGTGCCTGTGGCTAAAGATGATGTAAATACATCTGTAAGGGGCTCTGCAGCTTCTTCCCTAGCTTCCCACAAGGTTAGAGGATGCACTTGGTCAAACCCTGGGGATTCATCCATCTTGATGAAAATTAAGACCGGTAATACCAATTCTTCAAGAACTTAAACTTACTGTTTATTGTCACGATCAACTGTCATGCGGAAGACAATGAATAAACCTGACTTTGGAATACCGTGGAGACCAGGAGGACGCCGCACAGACGTAGATTTTGCCGATGACTTTGCACTACTAGCAGAGTCGAGACACATCCTTCAAGAGATGCCGACTTCTCTGGAGGAGAATGCATGAAAGGTTGGATTAAAGATCAGCTGCCAGAAGACTAAAACCATGCAGACTGGAGACCAGCAGCCTACAGACCAACTGATAATCAATGGGGAACCTGTTGAAAACGCCACAGGATTTACCTATCTTGGCAGCATGTTCACAGTATGTGGAGATGTAGAGGTCGACATCAACTCCTGAATTGGTAAAGCTGCATCAGTCTTAAGACGAATGCAGGCCAATATGGTCTAGTGGCAGAATATCCAAGATGCTGAAAGTCAAGCTCTTCCAGTCTGTAGTCCTCCCTACAGCCCTCTATGCGAGACGAGGAAAATCAATGTGAATATGAAAAATAAATTGGATGCATTCCAACAACGATGCTTGAGGAAGATCCTGAAGACTAGCTACAGAGACCACACATCACAAACGAGGAGATCTACCATGAAACTGCAACAAAGCCTCTCAGCCAGGACATAGAGGTACGCAGGATGAAATTTGCAGGACGTACTCAGAATGTCTCCAGAACGTGCACCTAAGATAGCAACAACATGGCAACCTGACAGAAGAAGGAAAAGAGGCTGACCAAAACTTGCATGGAGGTGAACATTCCATAAGGATTTGGAAGCCCGTGATGCAAACCTATCGAGGGTGGAAGACATCGCACAGAACCCGAACAAAATGGTGAAAGCTTGCTGCCCAATGCACTCAACAGTGTGGGAGGAACTGGTAATACACTTACCTGCCTTGCCCTTCATCCCAATAGGAGCATGTTGTGTCTGAACTCTTCCTATACTGCACTTTTAAAAGCTTCCCACTTGCCTGATGTCCCTTTACTGGCAATCTCATCCAATTGACCTCCAAGATCATGTTTTATACTTCCAAAATTGGCCTTGACACAATTTAGGACTTTGTGGACCAGTCCTACCTTTCTCTCTAACCACTTTAAAACGGATACAATTGTGGTCATGGGTCCCAAAGTGTTCGCCCATGACACGTCAGTCATGGCCCTACCTAGTGTCCTAAGATCAGGTCCACAGGTTCCCTACATATTGATTAGGAAAACTTTATTGGACACATTTAGTAAATTCCATCCATTCCAAGCCGTTTGTACAATGGGTGACCCAGACAATATTAAGGTTGAAATCTCCCACTAATAATAGCCTGTTATTCTTATTGCTATCTGTAGACTCGCTGTAAGTCTCGGGTTCCTCTAACTATTGGTGGACCTGTAACTACAGTCCCATCAGTGATCATCTACTTCACCTTTTCCTAGCACAGGTATTTCATTAGCTACTAATATTTATCAAACCAAAGATTGTTTAATTCCATGCTACATCTTTGAGCTAATAGTATAAGGGGAGGATACAGAAATTTGCCATTGAAGGGAATGCAGTGGGATGGGTTGAGGGGTTCAAACATGTAACAGTCACACTTAAAGACAGTGCTGGAGTGTTTAGAACGGGTATGAAGGGTTATGAGGAGAAGGCAGGAAAATGGGATTAGGAGGCAGATCATCCCATGATTGACTGGCGAAGTGGACTCGATGGGTCGAATGGCCTAATTCTACTATAACATGAACGTGATTCAGCAGGTCAGGCAGCGCCTTCGGAGAACATGGGACAATGACATTTTGAGTAGCGGCCCTTCTAACAGTTACACTGGACATTATTGGATTAGTTAAGCAATCTTGTTCTTTTTAATATAAGATTATTGTGACTAAAACATACTGCGATTTTTAACTTGTGCATTCAACTATTTTAAATGCTCTCATCTTACTCATACAGGTAAGAGTTGGTAATGGAGAGAGTTTAATTTATATACTGACTCAGATTCCAAAAGAATCACACCCTTCACTAACAAATCCATTATTTTATAATGAAGATGGGCACAAAATGCTGGAGTAACTCAGCAGGCATCTCTGGAGTGACGTCATGAGACATCATGGGTGACGTTTCAGGTTGAAACCCTTCCTCGGGTTATTCTATTTTTTTTTCTCCAGAGATGCTGCCTGTCCCGCTGATTTACTCCAGCATTTTGTGTATCATCGGTTTAAACCAGCATCTGCAGTTCTTTCCTACACATTCCTTTATAATCTTTAATTTAATACATTTTAAATCTTTATACAGATGGACATGAATGTTCATATTACTTTCATGTACTGTTACTCCAGTAATATTGGTTGCTCGCTTGTTAATTGATAATTCAATTATTTTAACGGGAACTAAGCCTTGCTGTTGGAAGCTGGTTTAGAGCTGCCTGCCGCTAATAAGCCCTCTGCTGGTTAATATGCAGTAGTACTCTATTAGTCGGGCCACTCTAAAGTCCCTATTCCCATTCTAGTAAATTGAGTTTCTCTGACATGTATGCAATCTCTGCATGTCAAATTACTAATTTACAACGTGCAGAGTAGCTGCCCCAACACCGATCTCTGTGGAACTCTGCTAGTCACTGGCAACCAACTGGAAAAGCCCACCTTTATTGCCACTCTTTGCCTTCTGCCATCCAGCCAACCTGCTTATATACATGTTTACAAAGGAACTGCAGATGCTGGAAAATCGAAGGTAGACATAAATGCTGGAGAAACTCAGCCGCTGAGTTTCTCCAGCATTTTTGCCTGCTCATATACATGATATTATTCATATTCTGTCCTTAAAAATACTTCTGGTTTTAATTAGAGGAAGTTCTTAAGTTTGTAATAGAAGTCATAGTGCTGGACTGGGCCATTTTTTTTTTTTTAAATAGTCCAGTTGCAGGTTACTGACCTGAGAATATCTGTAATGCTAATCATTTAGAGGTTCCAAATGTGTGAAATTGTTTTCTTTCAAAACGCTCTAAATTGTATTTCACACCTATAAAGAACTGTCCTAAAGGCATTTCAATGTTTTCTATGCCAATTAATTAGATTTGAAATGGTCACCTTTACATAAGCAAACATGTACTCAGTTATTGTACTCGGCAAGATACCAAGAACAGCAAAAGAAGATTAAGTTGTACTGTTAAAAGGAAAATAGGGAGAAATTCCAACTGTCAAATATTATGATGTCGTACAACATAGAAATGAGCCCTTCAGTTCATGTCCATTCTGAAAATCCAAGTACCCTTCTATACTAACCCCATTTAATAGCATTGGTCCATATCCTTGTATATTTGACTATACAATAATTCATCCAGTTATTTGAGTACCTATTGTCTAGGGATTTTGTGCATTTATCAGAACATTTATTTTGTAAAAATACCCCTTCTTTCACAATCTGCCATAGATCTATGACATGACCCCCTTCTCAACCCCAAAAGCTTCCTCTCCATCACATCATTACTCTACAATTACAAAGGAATTTGAGAGTGCTGGTGCAGGACTCCCAGGAGGTCAATTTGCAAGTTAAATCAGTGGTAAGGAAGGCAAATACAATGTTAGCATTTATTTCGAATTATAAAAGCAGGGATAAAATTATGAGGCTTTATAAGGCACTGGTCAGATTGCATTTGAAGTATTGTGAGCAGTTTTGGGCCACATATCTGAGGAAGGATATGCTGGCATTGGAGAGCCTAGAAGAGGCTAACAAGAATGATCATGGGAATGATTGGGTTAATGTATGATGAGCGCTTGACAGCACTGGGCCTTTACTTGCTGGAGTTTAGAAGGATGAGGAGGGACCTCATTGAAACTTACCGAATAGTGAAAGGCCTGAATAGAGTGGATGCGGAGAGGATGCTTCCACTAAAGGGAGAGTCTAGGATCAGAGGGCACAGCCTTAGAACAAAAGGATGTGCCTTTTGAAAGGAGATACAGAGGAATTTCTTTAGTCAGAGTGATGAATCTGTGAAATACATTGCCATAGATGGCCGTGGAGGCCAAGTCATTGGGTATTTATTCGTGATTTGTAACGGTGTTGAGGGTTATGGGGCGAAAGTGTAAATAAGCTCTTCTAAGCTTCCCCCAACCCCTTCCCCCCCCCCCCCCCCCCCCCAAGCACTGATCTTAATTTTTGGATAGTACAACAAATCACTCTATACGGTACCTAAACCACTGCAGGTTCGATCCTTGTATCTGCCTGGCCAAGCCCTTCAGCCTTGTGCAAGCAGAAACACTGCAAAAGGTCACACAGTCCCAAGCGCTCTTCCAGAAGATCGACAAAGGACCTCGTGGGGGCTGCCTTTTATAGGTCCTCGAACCTTGAGGGTCAGAACTACAGAGGGGTGGTCTGTTTACAATCCAATCAACCATAACACATTACAACAATACATTCTTGACAGTTACACAGACCAATAACAGAATTCCCCTTACATTGTTGCAGGAGAAGCTTCTAGAGGAAGCTAACAGAACGTGAATAATGCAACATTTACCCTAGGATTAAAAAAAAACAGACGGGGCAATAATAAATAATAATAAACTTTATTTCGGACTCGAGGTCCAGACAAGGGACAACATTACATAAAAATACATTGCATATAAAAAACATAAAATACATGTAAAATCTTAGTATATCACATAAAAGCATCATAAATTATAACCATATAACCATATAACAATTACAGCACGGAGACAGGCCCTCTCAGCCCTTCCAGTCCGTGCCGACCATTCGTTTTCCCCTAGTCCCATCTACCTGCACTCAGACCATACCCCTCCATTCCCTTCACGTCCATATACCTATCCACTTTACTTTTAAATGTTAAAATCGATCCTGCCTCCACCACCTCTGCTGGAAGCTCATTCCACACAGCCACCACCCTCTGAGTAAATAAGTTCCCCCTCACGTTACCCCTAAACTTCTGTCCCTTAATTCTCATGTCATGCCCTCTTGTTTGAATCTTCCCTACCCTCAATGGGAAAAGCTTATCCACGTCAACTCTGTCTATCCCTTTCATCATTTTAAAGACCTCAATCAAGTCCCCCCTTAACCTTCTGCGCTCCAAAGAATAAAGACCTAACTTGTTCAACCTTTCTCTGTAACATAGTTGCTGGAACCCTGGCAACATTCTAGTAAATCTCCTCTGTACTCTCTCTATTTTGTTGACATCCTTCCTATAACTAGGCGACCAAAATTGTACACCATACTCCAGAATTGGTCTTACCAATGCCTTGTACAATTTTAACATTACTTCCCTACTCCTATATTCAATGCTCTGATTTATAAAGGCCAGCACACCAAAGGCTTTCTTTACCACCCTATCTACATGCGATTCCACCTTCAGGGAACTATGCACAGTTATTCCTAGATCCCTCTGTTCCACAGCATTCCTTAATTCCCTACCATTTACCATGTACGTCCTATTTTGATTTGTCCTGCCAAGATGTAGCACTTCACACTTATCAGCATTAAACTCCATCTGCCATCTTTCAGCCCACTTTTCCAAATGGCCCAAATCTCTCTGTAGACTTTGAGAATCTACTTCATTATCCACAATACCACCTATCTTAGTATCATCTGCATACTTACTTATCCAATTTTCCACCCCATCATCCAGATCATTGATGTACATGACAAACAACAGTGGACCCAACACAGATCCCTTAGGCACCCCACTGGTCACCAGCTTCCAACCTGACAAACAGCCATCCACCATTACTCTCTGACATCTCCCATTCAGCCACTGTTGAATCCATCTTGCTACTCCGCCATTAACACCCAAAGATTGAACCTTCTGAACCAACCTTCCATGGGGAACCTTGTCAAAGGCCTTACTGAAATCCATACAGACAACATCCACTGCTTTACCCTCATCAATTTCCCTAGTTACCGCTTCAAAAAAATATATTTATATATTTAAAAAAAACCCCACGATACATGAATTAAAATCCAGAATAAAAAAGAATGATCAATGTTCTACGAGACAGTGATACCAGTGTCTCCACAACTGGGATTTGTAGCATGTAGCGCTAAACCGTATGTTTGCAAGGCTACAATCACATTTTTAGAGTCATGTATAAATTCATTTGCAGGATAAATATAATTTCTTAGGATAGCTTCTAAAGTACTGACTCCTGCAGCCACAAACATGTTACTAGCACTACACCATCTAGGTTTCCTCAGCAGTGTTCTCATGGCATCATTATAGGCCACCTTTAGTCTCTGCAAACTTGTCTTTCTGTAGTTCGTCCACAGGTGCGCACTAGAGAGTGGTGTGCAATATGCTCTAAACAGCGACATCTTCACCACATATGTACACGCACCAAACTTGCAAGAGAATATTCGGCTGTACATGCAGCATACGTCGCTGCCTATAAATATCGTCCTCTATCATTTGTTCTATAATAAAATGCCCAAGATAATTTACCGTATTACAGACACTAAGATTATTGAGACAATTTAAAATCAGTAAATTTTAGACATTTATCCTCTTTGGTTCTACAGATCATAACAGCACTCTTACGAGTATTATATTTAATATCATGTTCCACACCATACACAGAACATATAGTAAGGCACTGCTGGAGATAACCGCTAGATGGACTAAAGACCACAAGATCATCTGCATACATAATAAGGTTCACTAAAATATTATCAATCATGCACCCAGTATTACAGGCTTTCAATTGTTTGGACAGATCATCAATATAAAGATTAAAAAGGACTGGGGACAAAATCCCCCCTTGACTAACACCATTGCTAACCCCAAATGGGCTGAAACCCTATTGCCCCATTTTATTTGCATAGTTTGGCGGGCTTACCAGTAAGCCATAATTCTCACAATGTATTTAGGCACCCCTTTTTGCCTCATTTTAACAAACAGCTTTCTGTGATTAACACGGGCAAAGGCTTTGGAAGCATCAATCAAGCACATAAGAATTGAAGAGTTTTTGCCAAATATATTGTTTACAATCTCCTTTAAGGCATAAATGCACAAGCCATGTTTAGCTTTAAAACCAAACTGGTTATCTGTAGAGTTAACAAACTCATTTACTCTATCCAGCAGAACTCTTTCTAAGACTTTTGACAATATGCTGGCTAAAGCTATGGGCCTGTAATTATTTAGGCTGCCTACTTTACCAGCTTTGTCCTTAATAACCGGCACTAACAGAACAGACAACATTGAGTCTGGTATCAAGCCATGAATCATAAAGCTAGTAAAGCAAATAGCAAGGAGAGGAGCTATCCTCATACTCGCATACTTAAGATGTTCAACAGAAATATGATCCAAGCCACTGTTCAACATTTATTGTCATAGCAACAGGTATATGATCAGTCATTGCTGCCCCACACAAAATACTCATACACCCCAATGAGGCATGTGCATCAGCTGTATTAATATAGTGGTCCCGCCACGACGTAATGTGCCAGGCCTCACTAATATGAGGAGGTAAAAGCACTTTGCTTGAAAATATTAAATTATAATCTTGACAGAACTGAGCCATATGATTGGCAAATAATGAGTTCCTATCTGAGATATCTGCATTCATATCCCCAATGACATATACACTACAATAATTAGTGTTTTGAATAAAGGAATAGATGAAAGCAAGCCTATTTAAATATTCTGATGGCATTCATAAGGTGTATACACATTCAGGATAACAAATTCCATGTCGTTGTGAGCAATGTGTATTGCAATACACCAGTCAGCATCGAGCCGAACCACATTTATTGATGAGTCAAGCTTCTTGCCCCATAGAATAGCCACACCCCCTGGTATCCTACCTCTGACTATTCCCATGCCAAGGTCACGTGTAGACTCCCCAGCCCCATGAAAATTGTCATTGAGAGAATTGAGTTTGTCCAAGTCTTGTTTCGCTAAGAATGTCTCTTAGTATGCTACAGTTCTCCAGAAGGTTGTCAACAACTGAGCGGCAAACTTTATCCCCTGCACTCTGGCTCAAACGCAGGCCACGACAGTTGTACGATAGAACCTGAATGGTCATTTAGGGAGACTAGTGCAGGGCTTTCGCTTAACTTTTTTTCCCTGTTGCCAGCCGGGCAACCTTGACAGCTTTTTAGGTTGCCAAATGACAGTTTAGGTGGTCATTGAAGACAGTTAGCATTACGCGTGCGATAATGTGCTCGGACGAAGTGCGTAGTTATCAGTCGGAATTATGCTCAATGAAGCATCCAGGAACTGCAGATGCTGGAAAATCGAAGGTAGACAAAAGTGCTGGAGAAACTCTGCTGGTGCAGCAGCATCTATGGAGCGAAGGAAATAGGCAACGTTTCAGGCCAAAACCCATCAGAATGGTTTTGGCCCGAAACGTTGCCTATTTCCTTCGCTCCATGGATGCTGCCGCATCCGCTGAGTTTCTCCAGCACTTTTGTCTACATTCACATATTATTTCTGCTTCAAATAACTCACAAACTAAACATATTCACCAATCAAGACATGATATATGCCACAATGAAATGCAGCAAAATTATAATACAATATCTCAATTCTTTTTACACATTGCAATTAATGCAATTTCTATTAGTTCTTTCCACTTCCAAACAAAAATGTGGTTGGATTATTCAGCGTATGATCAACCTGTGTCAATAAATCCTGGACCGTGGTAACATATATGCTTAACCATGCACACTACAGATTGATGCATGTTTTCTGTGAAGGACCGAAAATGACCATGACAAGGCCATAGCATGGGTCGTTATTGCTATTGGCACAGAAACACTCTGGCTTCGCACATAATCTATCCATAACAAAATATACAGGTTGCAAGGAAATTTCTAAAGGTATTTTATGATAATAGCTGTTAAAACCGACTATACCCATCTGACAGGTTAAACATTACACTAACTGACAAGACATGGCCAAAGGACAAAACTGCAGCAAATGTTCTTTTGGTAATATGTTTAAAGGTGTCAAAACAAATAATAACATTGGGAATTAAAACACATTTGATTACATTCCGTTACCAAACATAATCAATGTTCGCTCTGAAGACCATGAAGCACAATAGGGTCAGGCGGTGTGTGAATCAGTGCGGGGTGGATAGATGGTGGTGGTGGTGGGGGGGGGGGGGGGGGTTTGAGAAGGCAATTGGTGTGGAATGGATGGATTGAGGCAAGTGAATTAGTACGTGTTGGTTGGAGTATAAAATTGTGAGGGGAGAGCACGGTGGATGTCAGCGGTGTTGAATGGGGGTTCAGTACAGGATGAATGGAGGGTAGACAAAAATGCTGGAGAAATTCAGCGGGTGAGGCAGCATCAATGGAGTTAAGGAAATATGCAATGTTTCGGGTCGAGACCCTTCTTCAGACAGTTCCCCCCATTCTTCTTGAATGGGGGGGATCAGTACAGGACGGATGGGGGGGGGGTCCAGCACAGAATGAATGGGGGGGATCAGTATAGGAGGGGGGGGGGGTCCAGGCAGGATGATTGGGGGATCACTACAGGATGAATGAGGGGATCAGTATAGGATGAATGGGGGATCAGTACGGGATGAATGAGGGGATCATTACAGGAGGAATGGTGAATCAGAAAAAGATGAATGGGGATATCATTACAGGATGGATGGGGGGATTCGTGCAGGGTAAATGGAGGATGGGTCAGTACAGGATGAATGTGAGGATCAAGTCAGTATGAATGGGGGAATAAGTGCAGGATGGATGGGAAGGGGGGGGTCAGTACAGGATGAATTGGGGGGACCAGTGTAAGATGGATGGATGAGAGGGGTTGCAGGATAATCAATGCGAGGTGGGTAGGGTGATGAATAGATTTGGGGGGGGGGGTGAGCACATGAGATATCAATGACTGAAAAGAGGAGGGAATGGGGATCAGTGCGGGGTGGAGAGGAGGGGTCCCAAGATAAGAGGGGTGGAGGGGGGCGTACAAGAGAGAGAGAGGGGGGGGAAAGGTTCGTGCTCCTCGGACAACATCGCCCGCTGCCTTGGCCGTCCATGTCCAACGCCAAAGTGCCGCCAACTCCTCGCCACCGCCTCCCCTCCTCCAGCCAACAGCAAGGTGCAAGGCCGAGCGGTGCAGTTCAAAGATGCTATAGGATCTTTCGTGCAGCTGCTTCAAACGGCGGAAGACCTCCCTTCCTCTCCCCCCTCCCGGCCTTGGCGCACGACACGGGTTGATTTGAAAGTGCTGTTCGTGGAGTTGCAAGCAGCGATCAGGGCGATAGCAGTCACTGATGGCAAATCCGCAAAAAGGCGCTTTGAAACAACCCGCCTCACACGTCAACGCCGGGAAGAGCGAGAGGGGGAGGGAGAGAGAGGCCTCGTTCCGCCGGTTGGGGTGAGGGAGGAGGAGACGGTGGAGCCGCTGTCGCGGCCCGTCATTCGCTCCGACCCTTTGTCACCCTGCGCCTAGCAAAGATATCTTTGGCTCCTAGTATCTTTGCTTCGCAATTAAAGATCCTAGTATCTTTGCCTCGCAATTAAAGATACTAGAGCAATGCAGCCGCCGCTCACACGTAACGTCAGTTCCTAAACTTCAGAGATGCTGTCTGACCTCGGAGTTATTCCAGTTTTTTGCATCTACCGGTGTAAACCAGTATTTGGGTGCCAAGCCGGGCAAAATGAGTCGGCGTTTAGGTTGCCCGCGGGGTACTTTGGGTGGTCAATGGCACCCGGGCAACCGCTAATTTTGAGCCCTGTAGTGAGTGCCCCTAGCACCAGCAGGCACACTCATTCCCCCCGCAGCAGGCACAGTGCTTGATCCGTTGACTCCAACCCTGCGCGGCTCGTAATAGCACCGGCCAAATGCCCCTTCTCACCAGAGCTCCGGATTGTACATTTCGCCAACCTCATTACATTCGGCAGATACTTTAAATGAACAGTATCTCCTGTGTACAGTGTCAATCTTTTTACAGGTAACCTCACGGCCACGTTTTTTATAAGATACACAGATAAAGTTTTGGCGTCTAGATCCGGTGAAAACGTGGAGGCAAAAACACTCACCATCTTAGTCTTGATCATTTTGATGTTACCCGCAGCTCCGGTACCAATAATAGGCACAGCGTGACTGGATTTCTTCCTCTGCCCGGTGGTAATAGTGCACAATCTTGGCTTACTAACAGTGTTCTCTGGAGCATGACGTCAACCCTTTTTCACAACATGACTCCACTTTGGAGAGTCTGGCAAATATGTTAATCCACTGGGACTATCCGTTGTTGTTGCCCTCTCCACGTTTAAGGCAAGGCCCTCCACCGCAGCCCTCACTCCGACAACCAAGCTAGAGGCTCCTGTTGGTGCTTGCCATGCCAATGGCTCCATCCATCGCCACCGACGCATCCGGACCACCGCTCCGAGTCAGGTCAGTGGTGCACTCCAATGCACACACTGGAGTAGTGATCAAAGTGCGCTCCAATGCACCCACTCGCCGATCAATTTCCGCTGCAATGGCACGAAAATCTCCGCTTACATCAGCCGGTAGCTGCATGACGCGCTTCATGGAACAGACCTCAGCGTACAGCTGATCCATTCTCCCAAGTAGGCTCGAGACATCCATGTTAGTAAATGTCACCGGCAGCAGTTCATCCAAGTAATGAGAGAGAAATCTGGGCGTATTCTCCCCACACTCATTCATTACTTTAAGGCAACTCTTTATACTGTCTGCCTGTGCCCCTTTATGGGGAAACATTCCAGTGTGTAGTGGGGCAGAGCTCAAACAGAACTTTCTTCGAGGACTCTATCCACTCAGAATCAAAAGTGTTTGCAGCCAAAAGGACAATCTCATCCTGGCTAAATGTCTTAATTTTTACAGCAAGAAAGTTAAGTAACTCGTCCTCAACAATAACCTTACTGTCAACAGTCCTGTAGATCTCAGGCTTTACTCTAGACTGGCCAAGACCAGAAGCAATGCCCACTATCTTTGCCTGCCGGCTGCCCGATGCACCGGCTCCCCCACTGCCTCTGACCCAGCCCCAACCTCCACCGCCTGCTGCCCAGCTCCAAGCTCCGGGTCTCCACTCCTTGGGGCTCCACTGCCTGGCTCCGGGCACCATTGACCCCGGCCCAGGTCGGGCCCATCTCGGACCCTGGCTCCGGCTGCTCGCCGTACGCCAAACTCGGCACCCCTTCCGCCGGGCCTGAGCTGCGACTCTCTCCCGGCACCGCGTATTTCAACCAATCAACTATAAACAGGGTAACTATCTCGCAACATTATTTACAATATGTACACTTAGTTTGCATTTATCCAATTAACCTAATGCATTTTACATTTCCTTGGATGTCCTCTGCAGAAATCCCATCCATCTGTCAACCGAATATGCAACACTGATCTGGGCCCTAGACTTACTGGCACCATTCAGAAGCTTGTTTTATTTCTGCAGAGCACATCAGACTTGACCAAAATGGCCTAGCAATACACAAGTCCTTACTAAATTTTGGGTACCATGGGTGTTCGTTTTCAGCCAGGATTAACAAAGGCAGGAGAATGGGGTTGAGAGGTAAAGATAGATTAGACATGATTGAATGGCAAAGTAAACTTGATGGGTTAAATGGGCGGTCTGCTCCTATGACTTATAAACTTATGATGTATTTAATTCTGAATGCATTTGTATCCAACTGAGCCTCCCAAAATCTGTAAAGAACGTCATAGCAACCACCATCGCAGCATGATATTCAATGCTGCCCTTTGTTTTGAATGAGGTGAGTATTCATCTTGTGGTTTGTGGATCTTGACTCCATTAGCTTGCTTAGCCGATTGTAGTGTGTCCCTGTAAAGATGTATGGTACACAATTTTGCACAATATATATATAATTGTAATACAAGTTTGCATGATCTCATGCTGGCAAGTGGTAAATGAGCTTCATGCCACACTTTCAACCTGACTAAATCTTTAAACTGTGTACTTGTGGATTAACCTGCCTTATCACAGAACAGTTGGGTGCCGGAACGCAAAGACCAGGCAGGCGATCAGATTCCTTGATTATGGGACATTTTTGTTAACTATTGCTGGAAACCAAACACGTTACATCTAATCTGATGTTCGTCTTTATTTTCTCAGCCTCGCAAAAGTTATGCATGAAAACTTTCACGGTATCAGGAATTTGAACAATTCCTGGTGTCTGGTCATTGAACTGTGCAAGTCGGGAGCTGAGGAATGTGAGCTCAGTATAATAAGTGAACAAGAATGTGGGATTAGACTGGTCTTTGAGTGGTGAAATGCTTGGTTGGTCAGGTGGCTCACTTCTGTTCTAGACATTCAATACTTTTGCATGTAAGTATAAATGTACAGATTAATCGATGGAGAATGATTTAAATTAAACCATAGCAGAATTAAGAATTGTAATGGATAAATCTGTACACGGCATATTTTGACTCGTTTGTGGGGGATAAAACTGATTTCACTGAATGAGACACAAAATGCTGGAGTAACTCAGCCAGTCAGGCAGCATCTCTGAAGAAAAGGAACGGGTGATGTTTCAGAACTGAACCTTTCTTCATGCCCGAAATATCACCTGTTCATTTTTTTCTAGAAATGCTGCCTGATCTGAGATACTCCAGCATTTTGTCTATCTTCTGTGTAAACCAACATCTGCAGTTCCTTCCTACACATTCCCTGGATAAGATTGGATGGAATTTTCTGGTTTTCACAGTAGCGGATAGCTGAAATATTGTGACCAATCACAGCAGAATTTGACGGACCTGTTTTCTCCAATCATTGGTCATTTCAATTTTGAGCTCAATTTTCTGAATGTTCTGGTGTAAAATAGGCAAATTGTTGCCTTGATTTCTATTCGCACAGATAAAAGTAGCTATTCAGGAAACAAGATTTCAAAATCTTGAATACAATGCTTTAACTTTCACATTTTATCGTGTCATATTTGATGGCTGAAGTGATTAATATTTTTCTTATCCGTTTGGGTCCTTCTCATCAAATTAGACCACCAGCCAAAACACGAACCACTACTCCCCAAATTATACCTGTTGGTTTTCATTCTTTCATTATTTTTATCTAATTCCCTGAATTAAGTTCCAACTAGTTGCCAGTTCCTCATAGTTTGAGTTCATACCGAATCATACTGATCAGCCATGATCACAATGAATGACGGTGCTGGCTCGAAGGGCCAAATGGCCTCCTCCTGTACCTATTTTCTGTTTCTATGTATCTTCCCCTTTCTGAATCCATATTAACTGCTGTTTACAGGTTATCTCATTTCACTTGTGATTATTCTTATTTTCAGTTGACCTAATGAGCCTGCACTTGCCTGCAGCTTTCTCATTTCTTTGAAGAAAGGCAGTTGTTGGTCTGTTTCTAATCTACTGTTATCTTGCCAGCTTCATAGTATCGCTGAGAAAATAAATCTCTTCTCCCTTCTGCCTAAACTTCTTGTCTCAACTTGCTTTGTTCCTTTAATAGGAAAATATTGCATCTTTTCCCTGTCATTTTTTTAAACCCAGTCTTGCTACATGCAAGCGTTGCTTGGCGAACAGGACGTGGCTTTCAGAACAGATGCTTAGCAGGTTGGGCAGGAGCTGCAGAAAGAGCAAAGGGGATCATTCTGGTGCCATCCAGTAACCAAAGAATTAAAGCTTGAAATTCTAAGTGGTTTTCCATTGACATCATCATCTCCACCTACATGTATGTTCTTGTACTAATCTTTTTTTTTTTAAGCTGCTACTCCCCAGCAGGTGTATAAGATCATAAGGGAAATAGATAGGGTGGATGGACAATCTTTTACCCAGGGTAGGTGAATCAACAAGCAGGGGACATGGGTTTAATAAAGATTTAATAGGAACCTGAGGGGCAACGTTTTCACATCATGATGGATATATGGAACGAGTTGCCTGATGAGGTAGCTGAGGCAGGTACTATAAGTTAAAAGACGGGTACTTGGAAGGGAAAGGTGTAAAGGGGTATGGGCCAAACTCAGGCAGTTGGGAATAGCGCAGATGGAGCATCTTGCTTGGCATGGGCAATTGGGTGTGTAAGATAGTCCCTAGTGTGTGTAAAATAGTGTTAATGTGCGGGGATTGCAGGTCGGTACGAATTCAGTGGGCCGAAGGGCCTGGTTCCTCGATGTGTCTTTAAACTAAACTACACAACGCATTTTTTTGAGGCGAAGATTGACAGATTCTTGATTAATAAGGGTGTCCGGGGTTATGGGGCGAAAGCAGGAGAATGGGGAAGAGAGGGAAAGATAGATCAGCCATGATTGAATGGTGGAGTAGACGTGATGGACTGAATGGCCTTATTCTGCTCCTAGAATTTATGAACTAATCTATGTGTGGAGACGGGCAATGTGGGCAAATTCTTAAGTGAACACTACTAATCTGCATTAGCCATGGTGAAGGAAGGTGAGGTCAAGGAGAGATGCAGCTGAGGGTGATCTGATTGAGGTACATAGAAATTAGAACGTGTGGATTGTAGAATCTCCCCCCCCCCCCCCCCCCCCCCCCCCCCCCCCCCCCCCCCCCCATGGTATATTTGCTATATTTAAGAGTGAGTTGGATGTGGCCCTTGTGGCTAAGGGGATCAGAGGGTATGGAGAGAAGGCAGGTACGGGATACTGAGTTGTATGATCAGCCATGATCATATTGAATGGCGGTGCAGGCTCGAAGGGCTGAATGGCCTACTCCTGCACCTAATTTCTATGTTTCTATGTTTCTATGGTAGAAGTATGAATATGGATTTAAGATGAGTGGAGTGAATTTTAAAGGGGATTTTTGGAAGAGTTTTTATTTTAGTGGTAGATATCTGGAACTTGCTAACTTGCTGCTAAAGGAAGTGGTGCAGTCAGATACAATCATTGTTTTAGAAACATTTAGACAGGCACTTGCATAGGCTAAACATATATCGATGTGGATCAAATGCAGACAAGTAAATCTGTTGTAAATGGGCAAAATAATCTGCCTGACCACTACGGGCTTGTGTTGTAGAACTGTAATATAGCATTAGTATTGTTATTATCACTGCTCTATTGTCATCTAACTTTTTAAAAAACTTTTTCAAATTGGTATTGAATCTTTATTGTAATTATGAAATGATTATTTTCAGGGAGCAAATTCTCCGTGTGAAAGCAGAGGAAGATAAAATCCCATTACTTTTAGTGGGTAATAAGTCTGATTTGGAAGATCGGAGGCAAGTCTCTGTTGAAGAAGCAAGGAGCAAAGCAGATGAGTGGGGAGTTCAATATGTTGAGACTTCAGCAAAAACTCGAGCCAATGTAGATAAGGTGAGGAATGTTTGTTGGATGATTTAATTGCTTAACTATGTAGGTAATGTTTTAGCTTGGTGAATAAGGAATCAAGAATAATAAAGGGCGAACTCTTTGGTATTACTTCATAATGCAAACTGAACCTTGTATCTTTTCTAATACAATTGCTTTGTAACTAGTTTCCAGAATAGATTTATTTTAAACCTCATACCCATGTTACCTGAGCAGGTTTCACATTAGATTTGCCAATTGTGTAATGTGGATCATTTCCCCAAAGGTACTATTGTCAGTAGTCATGGAGTTGTATAGCACAGAAACGGGCCATTCGGCCCACCTTGTCCATGCCGGCCTATTGGGTTGAGGAGGCGGGGGGGGGAAGGTTGGTGGTCTGACTCCTTCATCCAATTGGCAAGCTTGCCTTGGATTCCATGCTGCCTAACCTTCCAGGAAGTCTACTATGCAGGACATTGTGAAGGATCTTGCTGAAGTCCATGTGGCCAATGTCCCCTGCCCTGCTCTCAACGATCCTCCTTCAAAAGACCTCTTCACAGAAAAACTCTTTATCAAAGCTATGTGAAAAGCTATTTGCATATTTTTTTAATTAAATGATTTCTGCTTTAGGTATTTTTTGATCTGATGAGAGAAGTCCGAGCAAAGAAAATGTCAGAAAACAAAGATAAAAATGGAAAGAAGAGCAGCCGAAACAAAAAGAGCCTCAGAGAACGATGTTGCATTCTGTGAATATTTTTGTGTGGGTGGGTTGATTATCAGCAATTTGAACTTGGGCACTTGTATTCATTTAGCCACTTGGTTTGTTTATAATTGGTCACTGTTTATTTTATAGTAAAACAGTGTTAATTTTGAATATTGGGTAATGCTGGATCCATTGCCAGTGCATTGCTCTGTGAATTGTCAAATATGCTGTATCCTTTAGACCTACTTAAGATTTGTATTTCTTTGCTGCTTTTTTCTCGGTCATTTAACTTTAAACAACTGCTCATATCAATTATAACGTGCTTCCATCTCCCATTTAGATTGCTTGATTTATTTGTCCATTTGACTGTTAATTATTCAGAGCCACTGTACAAAATTATTCTGGGAAATTACAGGGCAGATTTCAAATACTTCGAAGTAATGAGGCAGGTTTATAAAAGGCAGCATAGTGAGCCTGTTGTTCTTTAGTTCATCAAAGTATGATTTATTTTTAATGTGAAGACCTTGTGATTAAAATGACATTTGATAGTAGGGAGAACACTCGTCATCCCCTTTTATATATTACCATATGTGGTCTTGCTATTTGTGTCATTCATTCGAGGGAGAAGGGAATGATTAACTCCAACTTGCTTTTAGCTATTGTAGCCCAATGGTAATGAGTCACATTTATGAAAGCAACTACTGATTTTTTGGAACAGTCCAGAAAAGCAGTTCACCATGCACAGCATGATCATATTTGTGCTATTAATTGCTCATTTTTTTAATTGCCACAGGTTGGAAGTATTTTCTTGACAATTTCACCTCTTTCGCCCAAGCTAAAATTAAAAATGTTATGGCCCATTTTAGACCTAATTCTCCACTAACACTTCTCACTATTGTAACTTGCCTTTCACTATAATACGTTGAATGCACTATAGCAAATGCAATGTCCCTGAAGCCTATCACGTTGCGTTCTCTGCATCCACATGGTGAATTAAAAGTAGGTGGTGAATTAAAAGTAGGTAGAGTCCTAGATATCAAGGTAGAGGGACATGTCACTTGAATATTCCACACCAGCACATGAATCAGGAAGGTATTATGTTTCGCATTGTCTGACTTACTTTGGTCAAGTGTCATGAAAAGTTTGAACTATTTGTTGGAACTAATCGTGTCTTATAACACGCGACTAATACATGTGAAACCCAGCAATCATGGCTTAAATGTATATTATCCTTTATCTACTTGTGTAGAAGAAAACAATATCCAGTTCTTTCAAATGCTTGAACTGTGTCAAGTGGACCAATATCTTGCTGTTTTTAACATTAGTAAAGGAATGAGATTGGATTGTACTAGTGTGTCTGTAATATCACGCGACTGACTATTCTGAAGTTTTAAGAATGATTTCTGAATGGTGGTAAATTGTTAGTTTGTACATTAAAACACTACAGCAATTTATTTTCTACATTTGCCTTAACATGAATTGCATGCAATTTCACCCTCTTGTGTATATAACATGATTTTATTCCATGATTTAATTGCAACTTTTATGTTGAACGAAAGGGGTTGAGGTTCTATGCTAATATTGAACTGTGATATTGTATTTGCCAAATAGCTACCAGATTGTTTACACTGTTTAACAAAACTAATAATTTCAAGATTAATTTTTTTCAATCAAAATTTGTCATCAATATTTGAAATATTTCAACATGAAGATTTACAAATAAAAGCTAGTAGCATAACTTGACTAATCTTTTGTCTCTGCATTCCTTCAATCTCCAGTATTACTCATCTTTACCATTCCTTGTAACACTTTTATTTTTCATGTGTGATATAGAAGATTAAAAACAATACATCTGGATCTGAATTAAAAACTTTTTTGCCTCAGTTGCCAACAAATGAAGGGTTGTAAATAGCTACTCAAAATGCATTCTGAACCAGCAGAACAAACATGTACTTCATTAATGGAATAGAACTTGGTAGCAGTGTAGATTGTGCTGATGTGACTGCCAAAGTAGTGTTTAATGCCATCAGTTGGAGATAAATTTTAAGGCACAAGTTTGGTCACTGAAGCCACTGTCGCACTTACGTGTCCTTGGCACGCTAATTACGCAACCTCGTGGTTGCGTTGAGCCGCAATGGACCCACGAAGGTCGTGCGCGATTTCATGCGCCCGCACAGCCGTCTGGAGTGCGTGATGTCATTTGAAGATGGACGCAAAATGCAGGAGTAACTCAGCGGGACCGGCAACATCTCTGGAGAGAAGCAATGGTTGATGTTTCGTGTCGAGACTTCTTCAGTCTGAAAGAAGGGTCTCGACCCGAAACGTTACCCATTGCTTCTCTGCAGAGATGCTGCCGGTCCCGCTGAGTTACTCCAGCATTTTGGGTCTATCTTCAATTTTCTTGGCCCCGCTCTGGGAGTAGAAGTGGGGGAGGTTCCAGAGGGCAACGGCCGTGAGCCCCAGGTCGAGTTAGGCGATCGTTTGCCTGCTTCTGCTGCTGTTGGAGATGAGACGTAGCATTGCGCCAGGGTCTTAGGCCTGTCCCACTTTGGCCGTCAGTTCTACGACAGGCCGTTGGCGCACAAAGATTTTGTTCGCTACAAAAATTTCGGAGCCCCGCGCGATGTCGCGCACAGCTACATACCCCTCCGCGCTTCTCAGTGGGACTGGCCCTGCGCGGCCATATGATGCCCGTGCGCCTCAATGCGACCACGAGGTCGCGTAATTTGCGTGTCAAGGACACGTAAGTGGGACAGGCCCTTGACAATGCACGTATGAATGTTGCATAATTCAGTGTAACTTTAGAAGTTCAGGTCTGGTTAGAAAACAATTTAAGTACTAGATTGGTGTAAGCTGGTTCAAATCTATCATGGAGTCATAGTGATACAGTGTGGAACCAGGCCCTTCGGTCCAACTCACCCACACCGGCCAACAATGTCCCAGCTGCACTAGTCCCACTTGCCTGTGCTTGGTCAATATCCCTCCAAACCTGTCTGATCCATGTACCTGTCTGTCTCTTAAATGATGGGATAGTCCCAATCTCAACTACCTCCTCTGGCAGCTTGTTCCATACACCCGCCATCCTTTGTGTAAAAAAGGTTACCCCTCGGATTCCTATTAAATCTTTTCCCCTTCACTTGAACACATGTCCTCTGGTCCTCAATTCCCCTATTCTGGGCAAATGACTGCATCTACCCAATCTATTCCTCTCATGATTTTGATAACCTCTATAAGATCCTCCTGCGCTCCATGGACCCAGCTTACTCTTCCTCTCCCTGGATGTACCTGGATGGAGGGCAACAAAGTGCATTTAAACAGATTGGGGTGAACCATGTGCTGGATAAGACCAAAAAGAGAAAATTGTTGAGCAGCATTTTCATTTGATCTTTTAATAAAAATAGAATTTTGATGGTTGCTGCTTCCCCATCGACCTCCCCCATTTAACGATAATGAATTTGAATTTACTACAAAGTCCACAACATTTTGCTTTATTTTATTCTGTTGCCATTTCTCTTGGTAGATATTTTTTTCTGATGAAGCCAGCAAGTTGACTGTTCAGAGTCCCTTTCAGTACTGTTACACATTGCCAATCTTGGAGATATTTGCCTTTTCAAATAACTGTTTGGCAATCCACTTTGTGCCATCCTTTCATTTCATTTTCCCATCCAACGTAGAGCATGAATTTTAAATCTTATGGAATTTTCAAAATTAAACATCGTTATATATTTCTATGGGTGTGACAGTATTTTGAAATTTTGCAATTGTTAAAGACAGCTTGACAGCAAATCTTAGTTAAAATGAAATTCAACTTGCCACTTGTCTAAATTTGGGGTAATATGACCAGGGAAAACAACTGTTTCTTGAGGTACTATCATGCCTGTTTTTAGCCATTTGTTTTTCCATTGGATCTTTTAACAAATATATTTCATCTAACACTTTTTTTGTTGAAACTATGTTATCGGATGGTCTGGAATTTTACTTGGTGCGCCATCTGAAACCTTTTGGATTAGAATCCAAATTTTTCCAATTGCTCCTTGCAGCTGAGGGGGAGACCTGATGGTATGTAAAATTGAGACAGGCATAAATGTTCATAAATGCATAGTCGTGGAGGTTTATGTTAATGAGAAAATGAGTTGAACTGTTCATCTGGAAAGTGGTGCCAATGGGCAACATGTCAAGTTGGGTTTGGAAAGCACCCTTTTCAGATGAGAACTCTTCAAACAGATGCTAAAATCTGAATCCACAAATTGAATGACGAGCAGAAGGGGCGGAAGGAGGACAGTTTTCTGGTTGTATGATTCAACATTCTAAAAGATCAATTTGAATGAGCAAAAGATTGAGGCGTGCAACTGGTAAAGCTGCTGCCTCAAAGTGCCACAGACCTGGGTTTGGTCCTGACCTTGAGTGCAGTCTGTGTGGAGTTTGCACCTTCTCCCAGTGCCAGTGAGTTTCTTCCGTGTGCTCCCACATCCCAAAGACGTGCGGGTTTAATCGGCTAATTGGCCGCTGTAAATCGCCCAGTGTGTGGGGAGTGGATGTGAAAATGAGATAACATAGAACTCGGGTGATCGATAGTTGGCGTGGGCCAAGGTGCTGTATCTTTAAAAGTAAAATTGAGAGGTATAGCCATAAAATTGGGTGTAGGCAGAAACATTTTGGCAATGTGGATATGTCAACGACTAGAGGGTTTTGCTGTAAAATGAGAGGGGGGAATGCTTAAAGGAGATGCATTGGACCTTATTATTGAGTGGTAGCTGCCTGGAATGTGCTGCATGATGTACAGGTAGAAGCAGATATGACAGTGACATCTTAAGAGATTTTTAGATGCATGAATTTGCACGGAATGAAGGGAAGTGAATCATGTGCAGGCAGGAGGAATTAGTTTAATTTGGCCCAATTTTTTACTGAATAAACAGCTGCTGGCTTATCAAAAGCTCATAAATTGTTCATGTAATCTCAATACAGTTCAGTATATTAATCTAATGTAAATCTGTGCAGGGCATATCGGGTCCATATGTAAAGTTCTAATATTGGATTGCAGTGACTAGTGTGGTGCCACAGGGCTCAACGCTGGGACCCCAGTTATTTACAATATATATTAACGATTTAGACAAAGGAATTAAATGTGACATCTCCAAGTTTGCAGATTACACAAAAACTGGGTGGCTGTGTGAGCTACGAGGAGAATGCTATGAGGCTGCAGGGTGACTAGGATTAGTTGGGCGAGTGGGCAGATGCATAGCAGATGCAGTATAATGTGGATAAATGTGAGGTTATCCACTTTGGTGGCAGGAACAGGAAGGCAGATTATTATCTGAATGGTGCCAGATTTGGAAAAGGGGAGACCTGGGTGTCCACCTGTTACAAGCAACAATGATTTAAATTATCATGTTTGTCGGTGATATGACAACTGATGGTATTATTGACAATCAGGCTACAGGAGCAGATTAAGTTGGTAATATGGGGAGACCAATGGTAGATGGAATGTGGGACAAAGCATTTTCAAAGGACAAACACAAGGAATAGGAGTTTTGAGAAACGGTTTAGTATTTGGAATTTAATAATGTAGCATCTATTTTCTGGCATTGCCCATTGTCCTACAACTATCTCTGCCTATCACAACCTTTCATCATCTAATAAAGTTCAAGAAAGCTGGCCAGGCTTCTTGAACATTCCTGCCTCTTGCGTTAAGTTCTAAATCTGTTATCATAGAGTCATACAGCGTGGAAACGAGCCCTTCTGCCCAACTTGCCACACCAGCCAACGTGTCCCATCTACACCAGTCCCACCTGCCTGCGCTTGACCCATAAACCTGTCCTATCCATGTATCTGTGTGAATGTTTCTTAAACGTTTCTTATCCTGCATAGTCAACCTTGTCTTTAGTAGCGAGCGTGAAGAAACGATGGCATCCAATTCCTAATTCTTCCGCTCTGCAGCCAAAATTGTGGAATTCACTTCATCCTTTCCACAACCTTTTAAAACACACGAAAATCGCTTTAATGATTTGAATGAAAACTTATTCTTCTTGCAACTATCCACACCTGTTTTGTGGTGGTGGCTGATTGCCAATAAGGTGAAACAAAATATTCTAATAGTTGTAAGTACCTGTCAAGGACTATACTTCAATTTCAGTAATGAATTTTACACTCGTTGAACAGATGGGGAATTGCTGTTCACCCAGTGTCATGGAGAATATAATAAGTGACGGAAAATGAAAACGATTAGTTTGAATAAATTGTACCCATGTGGGAAGGAGCAAATTGTTACAAATTGTCTTTGTCATCTTGATAATGTAGGTTTCATGTGACAGTTGTCCTAAGGCTGTTCGCTTTGTAATTCTACATAAAAGTCACTCACTAAGCCCAAACTGGGCATTCTGATAATTGATTGCCTCCACATGAAGCCTATCGGTAACAAAGATGAAATAAGAAGTGCTGATATAAATGTAATATATACATAAAGTAATTATTTTATATATATTAACCACAGTTGTCATCCACTCAGCTATTAAGTACAAATCCCCACGACGGTGCAGCAACATTTGTGCAGGAAGGAACTGCAGATGCTGGTTTATATTAAACCAAAGTTAGACACAAATTGCACAACGGGTCAGGTAGCATCTCTAAAGAAAAAGGATGGGTGAGATTTCGGGTTGCAAACCTTCTTCAGACTGAAGAAGGGTTCTGACCCGAAACGTCACCCATCCTTTTTCTCCAGAGATGCTGCCTGACCTGCTGAGTTACTCCAGCATTTTGTGTCTATCATCAGCATTTGTACTAGGATCTGATCAGGTAACTCAGTATCCAAAACAGAACCTTGCAGATGAGTGGAAAATGTAAAATGCTGTACTAAATTTTCTGATGAAGCTTAATTGTGAAAAGATAGTTTTCTTAAACTTGGGAGAATTGCAATAGATTGCATCAATTATTTTGCATTTTGCAAAAATAAATCCATGGTCTCTTAAAAGTTGGGAGTAATTCACGTTTATAAAAAGGAATTTGCATTAATATCGAACTGTTCTAATATTCCAAGTAGAGATCCTTTTCTACTTTTATTGAAGAACAGAGTGGAACGTATTGGAAATAAGGTAGGCAGCATCTGTGGAGAGGAGAACAATGGGCTTAAATCAGGGCTGAGGGGAGATTAGAGATGAACAAGCATTAGAAATGGGATTATGGATTGTAGAGATGGAAGAAAGCAAAGGTCATAAATGGTGAAATCATAAGATGTGTAAAGGGACTGTCCCGCTTGGGCGACCTAATCTGCGAGTTTTAGAAGAGTGTCTTCGACCTTCAAACTCGCAGCATGGTCAACACGTGGTCCTAGGAGGTCCTATGAGGTCACTGGAACTCTCCTTCATGCTCAAGAGAAGTTCCCGATTACTTGTGGCCTCAGCTAGGTCACGGAAACATTTTCAGCATGTTGAAAAATTTTCCGCGAGTAAAATTTGGTCGGCATGGTTCTTTTGAGCTCGTAGTGCAGTGGAATGGGGTCGCTATTTAGTCACAGGCAGTCGAGGGCAGCCGCAGGCAATCTCCTTCACTGACCGGACATTTTGATTCACTCATTGGAGTTTTCAGGACCAAGGAAAACCAACCGCTATCAGCAGCTGGATGTCACTCAACCTTCTAAAACTCAATGGAAATAAAACAGAAATTATGCTATTTGGCGCAAAGTCCACACTCTCCAAAATCCACCCGTTCACCATGTCAGTTGATGGCTCACCCATACCCACCTCCTCCCGTGTCAAAAGTCTCGGCGTCATTCTGGACAGTACTTTCCTTTGGCCCCCGCAGCAGCAATATCACACGCTCTGCATATTTTCATCTCCGCAACATCTCCAGACTCCGCCCCCTCCCTCTCCAAAGACAATACAAAAGTCCTCATCCACGCTCTGGTCACATCCCGCATCGATTACTGCAACGCCCTCCTCACTTGCACCTCCAATAAACTTCTTCATCGCCTCCAATGCATTCAGAACTCTGCAGCCCGGATCATCACCCGCACCAGATCATCGGACCACATCACACCCATCCTCACTCAGCTCCCCTGGCTCCCTGTGCTCCACCGGATTAACTACAAGATTTTACTGCTGACCTTCAAAGCCCTACACCACCTTGCTCCCCAATACCTCTCTGACCTGCTGCTACCACACACTCCTTCCCGGTCACTTCCTTCCTCCTCAGCTGCAAGTTTAACTGTCCCCACATTTAGACTCAGCACCATGGGTGCCAGAGCCTTCAGCTGCTCTGCCCCACGTCTCTGGAACACTCTCCCACCTCCCATCCGTCACTTGGACACTATCGATCAATTCAAATCACAACTCAAAACACACCTGTTTAGATTAGCATACCGACATACCTTCCACCATGTTCACCCTGATTTTAATGACTTAAAATGTTTTGTGTATTTTTTGTTTTTTTGGTTTTTGTTTTTAATCAACTTGATTTTAATATTGATAATGTATTGTGATTTTACGTCCTGTAAGTTGTCCTTGGGTGTCCAGAAAGGCGCCAGCAAATAAAATGCATTATTATTATTATTATTATTATTATTATTAAAATGTCTCCACTCCTTCTCCCCCACCCCCCCCCCCCCCCCCCCCCCCCCTTCTCTCACCTTCTCTCCCCTTCTCCCCCCCGTCAACGCTCTCTAAAGGACTTACCGTACACTGTGGCAGCCATTTACCTTCCTCTTCATCGCGGGTGTGAATTTCAGTCAGCGCTCCCCCGCTTTCCCTGGCCCCCGCCTTTGCGTTGTGTGTGTGTGTACGTGTGTGCGTGCGTATGTGTGTGCCATCGATTGATCCAGCTCAAGGCTTTCCAGGTGAGTGCCATCGAGCTTGAAGGTCGAAGACGCTCTTCTTAACTCGCGGATTAGGTCGCCCAAGTGGGACAGCCCCTAAAGGTACATAACATAAAGTGAAAAAAGGGTGGTTATGAAACGGGCAGATGAACAATCTAGCAGCGGCATAACTGAGAAATTTGGTTTCATTCCTTTAAAAGAAAAATATTGCTTGACATCTGAACAAACCCAAACTGAATAAGCTGGAAGCGTTCATTATCTTTAATTGCTAAACTTTTTGTTGCGTCTAGAAAGCTGTAGTATGCATATTTGGAAAATGACGTGCTGTTTCTCGAGCTTACATTGAGTGTCATTAGATCTTTACTAGGCTGACAACAGGGCGGCACAAGGCTACTACTCGAGTCAAGGGGACTGTTGGGTCGGAGCGCCGCCTCACCTGTCCCGGCGTCGTGCAGCCCATGGAGTGCAGCAGCAGCACCTCACCCGTGGCCCCGTCGGTTGGCAGTCCGGCCAGCTGTCCGACCGATCGCTTACCGCCGACACCACCACCCCTCCTCCTCATGGCCGATCATCGGTTCATAGAAACATAGAAACATAGAAATTAGGTGCAGGAGTAGGCCATTCAGCCCTTCTAGCCTGCACCGCCATTCAATATGATCATGGCTGATCATCCAACTCAGTATCCCGTACCTGCCTTCTCTCCATACCCTCTGATCCCCTTAGCCCACAAGGGCCACATCCAAATCCCACTCTTAAATATAGCCAATGAACTGGCCTCAACTACCCTCTGTGGCAGAGAGTTTCCAGAGACTCACCACTCTCTGTGTGAAGAAAGTCTTTCTCATCTCGGTCTTAAAGGATTTCCCCCTTATCCTTAAGCTGTGACCCTTGTCCTGGACTTCCCCAACATCGGGAACAATCTTCCTGCATCTAGCCTGTCCAACCCCTTAAGAAATTTTGTAAGTTTCTATAAGATCCCCTCTTAATCTCCTAAATTCCAGAGAGTATAAACCGAGTCTAATCCAGTCTTTCTTCATAAGACAGTCCTGACATCCCAGGAATCATGAGTTGGATGGGGTGCCGGACTTGGTGTGCGACGTCGCTTGGGCCAAAACACCTCAGCTGGCCTGCCGGCTGGGTTTTGTGTGCAGTCCAGTACCCGGGCGAACACTCAGATCATTCACCCGGCCACAGACGAGTCTGTCAACGAATTGCCGTCAGGAATTAGTCCCGTATTTTGACCTTTGTCCCTTATTTGTGTGTGGGAAAGATAGAAAGACCACTGGAGTACCTTATATCATTTTAGCTCTCTTTAGTTAGGGAAGGGTGTGCTTATCTCTGAAACAAGGCAGCAGAGTTCAGGATGTAAATTTGGGAAAAATAGGCCTACGCTTAGAAGCACCTGATCAGATGAGATGATCAGATTATGAGGGTTTTTTGCAGGCTTGATGAAGCAAGGATATTTGGTAGGGACGTTCTTGAACTAGGGGGCCATAGAATCTGTATAAGTGGATCCACCACTTAAATCTTGGAACGGAGTTTTCTTCTTTCAAAGAATCTTCTTGCTAGAGATTCTTTGGAATTTTCCACCTCAGGGGACCATGCATGGTTAGTTGTTAATGATATTCAAGGCAGAGGCATGTAGATGTTTGGACTGCATATGGCTATTTGGTAGGGCAAATGGAATTGAGGTCAGCCGTAAGATCAGCTGTGATTTTATTGAAGGGTGGGGCAGGCTTTGTTGGAGGGCGGCACAACGGCACAATCAGAGTTGCTGCCTTACAGCGCCAGGGAGCCGGGTTCAATCCCGACAACGGGTGCTGTCTGTATGGAGTTTGTACGTTCTCCCTGTTCCAGGTGTTAGAAACATAGAAAAGTAGGTTGAGTAGGCCATTCCGCCCTTCGAGCCTGCACAGCCATTCAATATGATCATGGCTGATCATCTAAATTCAGTACCCCGTTCCTGCTTTTTCCCTTGATTCCTTTAGCCCTAAGAGCTAAATCTAACTCTCTCTTTTCCCCGGGCGCTCTGGTTTCCTCCCAAACTCCAAAGACGTAAAGGTTTGTAGGCAGATTGGCTTGGTAAAATTGTGAATTGTCCCTAGTGTGTGTAGGATAGCGTTAGTGTACGGGGATCGCTCGTCGGCGTGGTCTCGGTGGACCAAAGGGCCTGTTTCCATGCTGTATCTCAACTAAACTAAACTAAACCTAGAAGGTCATAATTTTCACCTCCTTGCTCCCGTTGAATTCTCTTCACGATCCTTGACCTTCAGGGTTTTTTCCCCTCTACTTTTAAATATTTATTTGTTTATTCTGCTCCTGTGAATTTCTCTTTGCTACAGGAGTGTCACTGGAGCCTACTGTGTGTTTAAAATGATTCTGACTCATGGGAATGGGTCAGGGCAGAGACAGAGCACTGGAGCAAAAACCCAATGCGTACTTTCACAAGGCACATCAAACATCTCACAATGATAGTGCGTAGGTTAGTAAAGGCGGGAAAGGGAAATCATGACAAATAATGAAGATTCTAGTTATTATTTTAAAAGAAACTGTAATTATAAACAAGACACCAAAGACTTAGTCTGCCACATCAGTAGATAGATTTCCTTGCCAGAACACGTTAGTCCAAACTTGCAGTAATCCATATTGAGGTCACTTTTGGATTACAAACTTACTGAGAATTGCATATCGTTGCCTTGGAGAAAATACAGGAAAGGCAAGAGATGAGATGTTTAGAGATGCAGCCAAACGAATAAGTGTCAGCCAGCGATTATCCTGTACACTAAAGAGGCTGTCCCACTTGGGGGACCTAATTGGCGAGTTGAGAAGAGTTTGAAAAAATGACACGTTGAAGACCTCCTTCGACCTCCTTCCACTATGTTGAAGTCCAGCTTCGACTAACTACGACTAACTTCGGGAAAATTGGACACCGAATAGTGGAGAGTGAAGACGACCTCCTTCGATCTCCTTTTGACCTCCCTTCGACTATGATGAAGACTATCTACAACTACCTTTGACTACCCTCGATTACCAACGACTAACATGCCGACCTACTACGACTAAACCTACGAGTAAAAAAAGTATTGATTTATTTATTCACAGGCATTTTTTAACATATTGAAAAAACCGCCGCCACATAGCTGAGGCCTTGAGTATGCGGAGACCACTCTCGAGCATGAAGGAGAGTTACGAAGACCTCCTATGACCTCGTGTTGACCATGCTGCGAGTATGAGTCGAGGGCAAACTCGCCAGAACTCGCGGATCAGGTTGCCCAAGTGGGACAGGCCCTTAATACTATCCTACACATTAGGGACAATTTACAATTTTTACCAAAGCCAATTAGCCTACAAACTTGTATGTCTTGGGAGTCTGGGAGGAAAGCAGAGCACCTGGAGAAAACCTACGCGGTCACGCTGGTCCATCTGCTCCCTACACATTAAGGGCAATTTATTTCAACAGAAGTTAATTAACCTGCAAACCCACACGTCTTTGGCATGTGGATGGAAACCGGAGCTCCAAGAGGAAACCCACGTGGTCACAGGGAGAACTTGCAAACTCCACTGACAGCATCTGAAGTCAGGATCAAATCCAGGCCTCTGGCACTGTAAGGCAGTATATAACATATAACCATATAACCATATAACAATTACAGCACGGAAACAGGCCCTCTCGGCCCTTCCAGTCCGTGCCGACCATTTGTTTTCCCCTAGTCCCATCTACCTGCACTCAGACCATACCCCTCCATTCCCTTCACGTCCATATACCTATCAGTAGGTTTACTGGATATGCCAATGTGCCATCCTTAATCTATATTATTGGGGGATAGTGCAGGGTTAGGCTGTCCTGGTTTTGAAGCAAGGTTAAGATCAGCTGAATATGCCTGCAAATACTGTTTACACCAATGAAGTGGATGGTAATTGAATTCTGACAAGGAAGCCCACTACTTTGGAAGGAAAAGAAACATCAAAATTAAGTGATCTGTTAAGAGATCAATTTAATAAAGCTATAACGGGTGATAAAAATGGATTTGCACATCAGTTTTCACTGAAGACAACAGTCAAATTCCAAACATATTAATTTGGTCTTAGCACACTTCGAAATTACTCAAGAATGTTAAATATAGAAAGCCTAAATATAAACATTTCACAAGATTTCCAGTGAAAATGGGATCTATCCCGGAAATGTCCAATTATACACTTATTCCAGATTAGGGGAATCAATAAACAGAGGACATAGTTTTAAGGTAAGAAGGGAAAGATGTAATAGGAATCTGAGGTGCAACCTTTTGACACAAAGGGTAGTGGATATACGCTATGGGCATCCCGAGGAGATAGTTATGGCAGGTACTATAACGACATTTAAAATACATTTAGACAGGTACATGGATAGGAAAGGTTTAAAAGGATATGGGCCAAATGCGGACTGGTGGGTTTAGTGTAGATGGGGCATTTTGGTCAGCTCAAGCATATTGGGCTGAAGAGTCTGATCCATGCTGTATATTTCTATGATTGAACGAGGAAAGTGGCAACGAGGAAGCTAATATTTTCTAAATACCAGAAATGTACATGGACTGGATGACTAAAAATGTAAGTTATTTATTGTAAAAGCAGGCCAGTAAAAGCCTTCTAATTATAACGTACATTGAACAAGGCTGTAATTACCACATTTATATGTTACACATTTTTTTGTAATTACACGCACTTGAAAGACTTTAAAAGATGAACAAAAAACCATTAGAGGAATACAGCAGGTCAGGCAGCATCTGAGGAGGGAAAAGGACAGACAATGTTCCCAGGGTTACACAAAAAGCTGGAGAAACTCAGCGGGTGCAGCAGCATCCAAGGAGCGAAGGAGACAGGCGACGTTTCGGGTCGAGACCCTTCTTCAGACTGGTCAGGGATCAGGGAAACAAGAGATATAGACTGTGATGTGGAGAGATAAAGAACAATGAATGGGGTGGAAAATTGGATAAGTAAGTATGCAGATGATACTAAGATAGGTGGTGTTAGAAACATAGAAACATAGAAATTAGGTGCAGGAGTAGGCCATTCAGCCCTTCGAGCCTGCACCGCCATTCAATATGATCATGGCTGATCATCCAACTCAGTATCCCGTACCTGCCTTCTCTCCATATCCTCTGATCCCCTTAGCCACAAGGGCCACATCCACTCGGGGGTCGCGTAACTATTTAGCATGTGGGAGTCTCGTTCGTTATCGGAATTAACGTGTTGTGGATAATGAAGTAGATTTTCAAAGTCTACAGAGAGATTTGGGCCATTTGGAAAAGTGGGCTGAAAGATGGCAGATGGAGTTTAATGCTGATAAGTGTGAAGTGCTACATCTTGGCAGGACAAATCAAAATTGGACGTACATGGTAAATGGTAGGGAATTGAGGAATGCTGTGGAACAGAGGGATCTAGGAATAACTGTGCATAGTTCCCTGAAGGTGGAATCGCATGTAGATAGGGTGGTAAAGAAAGCCTTTGGTGTGCTGGCCTTTATAAATCAGAGCATTGAATATAGGAGTAGGGAAGTAATGTTAAAATTGTACAAGGCATATGGTAAGACCAATTCTGGAGTATGGTGTACAATTTTGGTCGCCTAGTTATAGGAAGGATGTCAACAAAATAGAGAGAGTACAGAGGAGATTTACTAGAATGTTGCCAGGGTTCCAGCAACTATGTTACAGAGAAAGGTTGAACAAGTTAGGTCTTTATTCTTTGGAGCGCAGAAGGTTAAGGGGGACTTGATTGAGGTCTTTAAAACGATGAAAGGGATAGACAGAGTTGACGTGGATACGTTTTTTTCCCATTGAGGGTAGGGAAGATTCAAACAAGAGGGCATGACATGAGAATTAAGGGACAGAGGTGTCGGGGTAACGTGAGGGGGAAACTTCTTTACTCAGAGGGTGGTGGCTGTGTGGAATGAGCTTCCAGCAGAAGTGGTGGAGGCAGGATCGATTTTAACATTTAAGAGTAAAGTGGATAGGTATATGGACGTGAAGGGAATGGAGGGGTATGGTCTGAGTGCAGGTAGATGGGACTAGGGGAAAACAAATGGTCGGCACGGACTGGAAGGGCCGAGAGGGCCTGTTTCCGTGCTGTAATTGTTATATGGTTATATGGTTATATGGAATGAAAGATATGCAAAAAAGTATCGATGATAAAGGGAACAAGCCATTGTAAGCTGTTTGTGGTGTGAAAATGAGAAAAACGGATACGGAATGGGAGGGGGAGTTGAAGTGCTGAGCCACCGGGAGGTCGGGTTGGTTTTTGCGGACCGAGCGGAGGTGTTCGGCGAAACGATCGCCAAGCCTCCGCTTGGTCTCACCGATAAAGTTCATCTGGCATCTGGAGCAGCGGATGCAGTAGATGAGGTTGGAGGAGGTGCAGGTGAACCTCTGTCGGACCTGGAAGGACTGCTTGGGTCCTTGAAAGGAGTGGAGGGGGGGAGGTGAAGGGACAAGTGTTGCATTTCTTGCGGTTGCAAGGGAAAGTGCCCGGGGAAGGGGTAGAGCGGGAGGGGAGGGAAGAATTGACAAGGGAGTTGCGGAGGGAGCGGTCTTTGCGGAAGGCAGACAGGGGGCGCTCCCTGTCTCGCCGAACATCTCCGCTCGGTCCGCAAAAACCAACCCGACCTCCTGGTGGCTCAGCACTTCAACTCCCCCTCCCATTCCGTATCCGACCTCTCGGTCTTGGGCCTCCTCCACGGCCAGAGTGAGCAACACCGCAAGTTGGAGGAACAGCACCTCATATTCCGCTTGGGGAGTGTGCATCCATTGGGCTTGAACATTGAATTTTCTCAATTCTGTTAACCCTTGCTGACTCCTCCCCTTCCCACCTCTCCCTCAGCCCTCGGGCCCTGGCATTCCCTCTATCTCTATCTCCCCCCCCCCTCCCCCACCCCTAGTCGCACTAGCTTCTCATTTTCACACCACAAACAGCTTACAATGGCTTGTTCCCTTTATCATCGATACTTTTTTGCATATCTTTCATTCATTGTTCTTTATCTCTCCACATCACAGTCTATATCTCTCGTTTCCCTGATCCCTGACCAGTCTGAAGAAGGGTCTCGACCCGAAACGTCGCCTATCTCCTTCGCTCCTCAGATGCTGCTGCACCCGCTGAGTTTCTCCAGCTTTTTGTGTAACCCTCGATTCTCCAGCATCTGCAGTTCCTTCTTTAAGACAATGTTCCCACCCTTCTCCGGACTGATGCAGTAAAGGGGAGATTGTTGGTACAAAGGGCGAGGGGGAGGGGTGGGATAAGAACTGAGAATTGATACAGCACTCTCTCCATATTTTTCAAATCCCTTTCCAATCAATGAGTAACGTAAGATAAAGGGAAGGTAGACACAAAAAGCTGGAGTAACTCAGCAGGTCAGACAGCTTCTCTGGAGAAAAGAAATAGGTGACGTTTCGGGTTTTCAGACTGAGAGTCCGGGGAAAGGGAAACGGGAGATATAGACGGTGATAGAGAGGGACAAATAATTGAAGGATGTGCAAAAAAGTTACGATGATAAAGGAAACATGGCATTGTTAGCTCTGGGCTAGGTGAAAATGATTTAGGTGGGGGGGGGGAGGGGGATGGATGGAGTGAGATGGATGGAGAGAGAGATTTCTCTAACTTACTTGAAGTTAGAGAAATCAATACTCATACCACTGGGTTGTAAGCTGCCCAAGCAAAATATGAGGTGCTGTTCCTCCAATTTGTGTTTGGCCTGGGATGTGAACATAAAAAGGATAGAGGGGAATGGAAAATGTTATATGAAGGAGGCATTGGTTTCCAATAGTAGAGTTACTGTAGAAGCATGGATTCTTCTCATACACACTAGATAAAGGGTTGAAAGTAAAAGGAGATAAAAAGCTATAGGAACCAAGATAGCAACAGCATTTTAAGTAATTAGCAATGTGGACCATTTAACTGAATGTGCTGTAAATTAATGTAATGCATGGACAGAAAGAAATGATCCCATAATGACCATTTAAATAAACACATTAACGCACAGAATAGCCAGCAGCGCCTTAACATTTGGTCGAATTGTGTAATTCTGTAAATGGTAACCAAATTAAAAAGTTGGCGGCAATTTTACTCAGATGTTTCAAGGCGGATTTTAAAAGACATTGTGCAAATGTCATTCATAAGGGGCCGCTAAAAGAGCCTCGTGGCCCATGAGATAATTGACAGATGATTTATGCAGATTGAGAAGCAGCAAGGCAACAAAGGGCAGGACAATGACAAGAAGGTAATGCTCAATGTACCTAACAGTAACATGGCTTTCCATAAGAATCTATTATGGAACCCCTGGCTATATGTAATTTCTGTGCATAAAATGGATTAGAGCATCTGGAGTATTAAATTTTCTGATCTGAAAGCAAGTCAAGAGGAGACCGACTATCTTCAGAGGGACTTGGTCCAATTACTTAGATGGGAGTGAGATAGGGCAGATAGAATTTAATATGGATAAATGTAGGATAATGTGCACAGGATCAAGTAACAACAAGCGGGTACGACTTGAAAGGGGCTCCATTGGCATGATAGAGGTCTTTGAAATAGAAGAAAAAAAAGAATTTAGGAGTGATCGTATTCTGAAGGCATCTGGTCGGTGTCAGGCAGTTATTAAAAAGGTAATTGGGTATTCTGGGGTGCATCTGGAGTTCAGAAAATGTAATACTGACATTATACAGATCAATGTTGAGACTTATTCCAGAGGAAAAGGTGCAGTTTTCACATCACCAAATATATATAGATAAATATCAAAAAATATATAGGAATACATTAAAAAGAGATTTGTAGAAAGACTTACCAGAGTGGTTCTGGGCCTTGGGAATGACAATCTCCTGACAAAAGGTCATTTCACTGCAGAAAGAAGGACAATGGTGAATTTACTTAACATAATGAAAAGCATAGACTTTACTACGTAGCGGGGAGAACATAACGAAAGCAGGAAATTGGGAAACCCTGATTAACTTTGTGATTTTAATAAAGTATATAAAGTTTGTCTGTGATAATTCGTAGCAGATGACATACTGTTTTTTAGAGATATTTTGAAAGGGATAATCAAAAGGCAAGAAATTGCAGATGTTCGAAATCTGAAATAAAAACACCCCATCTTTCATCCTAGCAGACTTTGCATTCAACAGATCTTCTTTCATAATTTCTGCTACCTTCAATGAGATTCCAACGTCAGATACATCTTCCCCTTCCTCCATCAGGATTCCATAGGGAACATGGCCTCCATATCTCCCTGGCTTCTTTCCTTGTCCACTGACCACCTCCTACTTCTCCTTCTTCCTTCTCCCCTTCCCATGGCTTTCTCCCGTGCAACTGCAAGAGGTGCAACACCTGTCCTTTTACCCTTTCCTTCCCCACCATCCATTCCCAAAATATCCTTCCAGATGAAACTGCAATTCACTTGCACCTCATCCAATCTTCTGCATTTTATTCAGCGCACACAGCATGGTCTTCAGAGCATTGCAGAGACCAGGCACAGATTGTCTGAATACAGAGCATAGAAATTTAAAAAACAGAAAATAGGTGCAGGAGTAGGCCATTCGGCCCTTTGAACCAGCACCAACATTCAATACGATCATTAGCTGCTCATCCAAAATCAGTACTTTTTCCCCATATCCCTTGATTCCCTTAGCCCCTAAGAGGTAAATCTAACTCTCTCTTGAAAACTGAGAGCACATATGTGTAGGAAGGAATGGACTATACCTTTCATTAACTTAGATACAGGTTGTCACCTTCTCCTAGCTTACAATGATCTATTCTACATTTTCCTTGATCCCCATCCCCTTTGATGTCTCGTTTTCACACCTTACACCTCCTTATCTCTGTGTCTCCCTTTCCCCTGACCCTCAGTATGAATAAGGGTCTCGAACTGAAGCATCACCCATGCCTTATATCCAGAGATGCTGCCTGTTCCGCTGAGTTACTCCAGCATTTTGTGTCTATCTCCAGAGCACATATGTTCAGTCTACAAGGTTGACACTGAGCTCGTGGGCGCTCCCGGAGTGTGTACGTTCTCCCCGTGACATGCGTGGGTTTTCTCTGAGATCCTCGGTTTTCCCCCACACTCCAAAGACATATGGGTTATTAGGTTAATTGGCTTGGTATAAATGTAAAACAAATGTTAAATTGTCTCTAGTGTGTGCAGGATAGTGTTAGTATGCGGGGATCGCTGGTCGTCTCAAACTCAGTGGGCCAAAGGGCCTGATTCGGCCCTGTATTTCTAAACTAAATTAAACCAAAGTGAATGGACACATAGATCCAGCACCAGATCAAATTGCTTTTTATATTCAGTCAAAAGATTTGGCCAGCAATTAATTGCCCGGGCCTAATTAGCCTTTAGAAGGTGGTGCTGAGCTGCCTTCTTGAATCACTGCAGTCCATGAGGTGCATTGCAGAACAATGGTGATGGGGGATGTCAATATGCAGGTAGACTGGGAAAATCAGGTTGGTTCAGGACCCAAAGAAAGAGAGTTTGTAGAACGCCACCGAGATGGATTCTAAGAGCAGCTTGTAATGGAGTCGACCAGAGAAAAGGCAATTCTGGATATAGTGTTGTCCAATGAACCAGATATGATAAGAGAACTCGAGGTAAAGGAACTTGGAGGTAGTGATCATAATATGATTAGTTTTAATCTGCAATTTGAGAAGGAGACGGTTAAATCGGAAGTGTCAGTGACGCAGTTGAACAAAGGGGACTATGAAGGCATGAGAGGGGAGCTGGCCAAAGTAGACTGGAAAGGGATCCTAGCAGGAATGACGGTGGAACAGCAATGGCAGGAATTTCTGGGCATAATCTGGAAGACGCAGGATCATTTCATTCCAAAAAGGAAGAAAGATTCTAAGGGGAGTAGGAGGCAACCGTGGCTGACAAGAGAAGTTAGGGATAGAATAAAACTAAAAGAAAAGATGTATAACACAGCAAAGAGTAGCCAGAAGCCAGTGGATTGGGAAACTTTCATTGGACGACAGAAGGAAACAAAACGGGCAATACGGGCTGAAAAGTACGAAGGGAAGCTGGCCAGGAATATAAAGAAGGACAGTTAAAGCTTCTTTAGATATGTTAAGGGAAAAAGAGTAGCAAAGTCAAATGTGGGTCCCTTGAAGGCAGACAAGGGTGAAATTATTATGGGCAACAAGGAAATGGCAGAAGAGTTGAATAGGTGCTTCGGATTAAGGAGGACACAAACAATCTCCCAGATGTACTGGAGGACATAGGATCTAAGGATCTGAGGAACTGAAATAAATTTGCATTAGGTGCGAAATAGTATTGGGTAGGCTAATGGGACTGAAGGATGATAAGTCCCCTGGGCCCGATGGTCTGCATCCCAGGGTCCTCAGGGAGGGCATTTGGAAGAGGGCATTGGGAGCAACACTAGCAAGTTTGCTGATTACATAAAGCTGGGTGGCAGTGTGAACTGTGAAGAGGATGTTAGGAGGTTGCAGGGTTGAGTGAGTGGGCAGATGCGTGGCAGATGCAGTATAATATAGATAAATGTGAGGTTATCCACTTTGGCGGCAAAAACAAGGGGGCAGATTATTATCTCAATGGGGTTAGGTTAAGTAAGGGGGAGGTGCAGCGAGACCTGGGCGTCCTTGCACACCGGTCACTGAAAGTTGGCTTACAGGTACAGCAGGCAGTGAAGAAAGCTAATGGAATGTTGGCCTTCATAACAAGAGGATTTCAGTATAGGTGTAAAGAGGTTCTTCTGCAGTTGTATAGGGCTCTGGTGAGACCAGATCTGGAGTATTGTGTACAGTTTTGGTCTCCTAATTTGCGGAAGGACATTCCTTGTGATTGAGGCAGTGCAGCGTAGGTTCACGAGAGTGATCCCTGGGATGGCGAGATTGTCATATGAGGAAAGATTGAAAAGACTAGGCTTGTATTCACTGGAGTTTAGAAGGATGAGGGGGATCTTATAGAAACATATAAAATTATAAAACGACTGGACAAGCTTGATGCAGGAAAAATGTTCCCAATGTGGGGCGAGTCCAGAACCAGGGGCCACAGTCTTAGAATAAAGGGGAGGTCATTTAAGACTAAGGTGAGAAAAAACTTTTTCACCCAGAGAGTTGTGAATTTATGGAATTCCCTGCCGCAGAGGGCAGTGGAGACCAAATCATTGGATGGATTTAAGAGTTAGATAGAGCTCTAGGGGCTAGTGGAGTATATGGGGAGAAGGCAGGCACGGGTTATTGATAGGGGACGATCAGCCATGATCACAATGAATGGCTCGAAGGGGCCGAATTGCCTCCTCCTGCACCAATGGCCTCCCCTCCTGCACCTAAAATCCAACGACATGGATTTGTGCCTGGAAGTCATGTTTGACAAACTTCTTGAATTTTTTGAAGCGGTAACTAGGGAAATTGATGAGGGTAAAAGCAGTGATGTTTGTCTATATGGATTTCAGTAAGGCCTTTGACAAGGTTCCCCATGGAAGGTTGGTTAAGAAGGTTCAATCTTTGGGTGTTAATGGCGGAGTAGCAAGATGGATTCAACAGTGGCTGAATGGGAGATGTCAGAGAGTAATGGTGGATGGCTGTTTGTCAGGTTGGAAGCCGGTGACCAGTGGGTGCCTCAGGGATCTGTGTTAGGTCCACTGTTTTTGTCACGTACATCAATGGATCTGGATGATGGGGTGGAAAATTGGATAAGTAAGTATGCAGATGTTACTAAGATAGGTGGTGTTGTGGATAATGAGTAGATTTTCAAAGTCTATAGAGAGATTTGGGCCATTTGGAAAAGTGGGCTGAAATATGGCAGATGGAGTTTAATGCTGATAAGTGTGAAGTGCTACATCTTGGCAGGACAAATCAAAATAGGGACGTACATGGTAAATGGTAGGGAATTGAGGAATGCTGTGGAACAGAGGGATCTAGGATTAACTGTGCATAGTTCCCTGAAGGTGGAATCGCATGTAGATAGGGTGGTAAAGAAAGCATTTGGTGTGCTGGCCTTTATCAATCAGAGCATTGAATATAGGAGTAGGGAAGTAATTTAAAATTGTACAAAGCATTGTAAGACCAATTCTGAGTATGTGTACAATTTTGGTCCGCCTAGTTATAGGAAGGATGTCAACAAAATAGAGAGAGTACAGAGGAGATTTACTAGAGATTTGCCAGGGTTCCAGCAACTATGTTACAGAGAAAGGTTGAACAAGTTAGGTCTTTATTCTTTGGAGCGCAGAAGGTTAAGGGGGACTTGATTGAGGTCTTTAAATGATGAAAGGGATAGACGAGTTTACGTGGATAACGTTTTTTCCCATTGAGCGTAGGGAAGATTCAACAAGAGGGCATGACATGAGAATTAAGGACAGAGGTTTCGGGGTAAGTGAGGGGGAACTTCTTTACTCAGAGGGTGGTGGCTGTGTGAATCAGCTTCCAGCAGAAGTGGTGGAGGCAGGATCGATTTTAACATTTAAGAGTAAAGTGGATAGGTATATGGTACGTGAAGGAATGGAGGGGTATGGTCTGAGTGCAGGTAGATGGGACTAGGGGAAAACAAATGGTCGGCACGGACTGGAAGGGCCGAGAGGGCCTGTTTCCAGTGCTGTAATTGTTATATGGTTATATGGTTATATGGTTATTTTCTATGTTCTATGTAATGCTATTAGAGAGATAGACACAAAAAGCTGGAGTAACTCAGCGGGACAGGCAGCATCACTGGGTGACATTTTGGGTCGACACTCTTCTTCAGACTAGTTAGGGATAAGGGAAATGAGAGATATAGATGATTAAGTGGAGAGATAAAGAACAATGAATGAAAGATATGCAAAAAAATTAACAATGATAAAAGAAACAGGCCATTGTTAGCTGTTTGTTGGGTGAAAACGAGAAGCTGGTGCGACTTGAGAGAGAGAAAGAATCTCTCATTTCCCTTATCCCTAACTAGTCTGAAGGAGGGTCTCGACCCGAAACGTCGACAATTCCTTCTCTCCAGTGATGCTGCTTGTCCCGCTGAGTTACTCCAGCTTTTTGTGTCAACTTTTGGTTAAAACCAGCATCTGCAATTTCTTCCCACACAATGCTATTAGGGAGAGACTGCTGTGAGAATCCCGCATTGTAAATACTGGGGAATTCCAAAAGGCTAACACTCCATGTATGTGAAGTCGGGCGAAGCAGCCTATTTTGTAAAATTGCTGGTGGACCTTGGCCAGAGTTCATGGACTCGCACATTTGTGGGTATCCTGAACCTGCTGGTACTTGTGACGAGAACTGAAAGCAGTTCTTTCCCAGTAGGTCTGAGCTCAATGTCAACATGATGTTAAATGCTGGACTGTCATTGCATGACATGAAATTGAGAGCAAATGGGAAAAATGAAACTAGGCAAAGGGGTAAATAAAATCAGCTCTCGGAAACAGAAATGGACAATGAGAAAGGAAATAAATAAGACTAAAATTGGAGCGTTAAATACCATATCTCTGTAACATCTGTATTCCTATGTATAGGGAGGAACTGCAGATGTTGGTTTAAACCAAAGATAGACACAAAATGCTGGAGAAACTCAGCGGGGCAGGCAGCAATCCTGGATAGAAGGAATGGGTGATGTTTCGGATCAAGACCGGGTCTCGACCCAAAACATCACCCATTCCTTCTATCCAGAGATGCTGCCTGTCCCGCTGAGTTACTCCAACATTTTGTGTCCATCTATATTCATATTATTACTGAGCTCACAGAACTTACTGTGCATCTTTCCAGCAACACAAGAAATGGTTTGGGAAGAAGATGAACAAATATCAGAGCATATTCAATAATATTAATTCAAACATCAGCACCAAACAACAGCATCTTCTTATCTCCACCTATAAGAAAAGTATTGTCAATACCAGGCTGACTAACATATGCACTTCTAACTAAAACACAAAACACAAAGAGCTGGGCGATCTCAGTGGGTCAGGTAGCACCTGGGGAGGTAATGGACAGGTGACATTTTGGGTTGGCACCCTTCTTCTGGAACCTTTCTTCTGATTGAATTCCGATTTGAAACATCGCCTGTGCATTCCCTCCACAGACATTATGGTCCTTCAGCACTTTGTGCTTTGCTCAAGATTCCAGCATCTGCAGTTCCTTGTGTTTCCACACTCCTAACTGAACGAGGATTCTGATTTTAACACATTAGCTCGACGATTCAAGCAGTGTTTAGTAAAAGCTCCGGCATCTGGATATCGTTCTGAGTAAACAAATCTAGATATTGCTTGTCATTAATAGTTAATTCTTTGGAATAAGTGGTAGCATTAATTTCTAGATTTAGGCTGTGGGATGGATTTGATCAATTTAATTTAATGGAAGTTTGCACAATAATGGCTCCAAAAAAAAATTGATAAATCCACAGGGCTTGAGGAAGGAGAGTATTGTGATTGATGTACAAATAATTGAATAATTAAAGATAATAAGTAATAGTCACGGTAATGCATTGATATAGAACTACAGGAAATGGAGGAAAGATGTATGAAAATTGCTTCTTTTTGAGATTGATTTCTCAAATCTTCACAAGAAATCATTTTTGCTCTGTAGATAGCAGATAATTTGTTTTCTCAGCTGAATTAAAGTTGAGGGTTTGATTAGATTAAGGGCAAGTAAGGGACTGAAATGAGATTGGAATAGAAGAGGCAAGGCTATGGGCTTTAATTAGGAGAAAAAATGTTACAAAGTTTATTATAATTCAAAGATAAAATAAATCATTACTGTGGTGGTAATAGAAAGGATACTTAAATTAGTCTCCAACTCCACCCATCAATACCCACCGCACATCTGGAAGAGTCCAAAGGATAGAAAATAGAACAGTGCAGCACAGAAATAGGCCCTTTGGCCCACAATTTCTGTGCCCAACATAGTTTAGGTTTGATTTTGAGTTTAGTTCCAAGTTCAAGTTCAAGTGAGTTTATTGTCATGTGTCCCTGATAGGACAATGAAATTCTTGCTTTGCTTCAGCACAACAGAACATAGTAGGCATTTACTACAAAACAGATCAGTGTGTCCATATATCATTATATAAATACATACACACATGAATAAATAAACTGATCAAGTGCAAATAACAGATAATGGGTTATTAATGGTCAGAGTTTTGTCCGAGCCAGGTTTAATAGCCTGATGGCTGTGGGGAAGTAGATATTCCTGAACCTGGTCATTGCAGTCTTCAGGCTCCTGTACCTTCTACCTGAAGGTAGCAGGGAGATGAGTGTGTGGGCAGGATGGTGTGGGTCCTTGATGATGCTGCCAGCCTTTTTGAGGCAGCGACTGCGATAAAACCCCTCGATGGAAGGAAGGTCAGAGCCTGAAGACTGCAACGACCAGTTTATTGTCATGTGTAGCGAGGTGCAGTGAAAAGCAGTCTGCGGAAAGACAATACGTGATTACAATCAAACCATCCTCATTGTACAGATACATGATAAAGGGAATAACGTGAATACATTTTAGTGAGAGGAGATTAATAAGAGCCTAGTTGACCTAAGAAATGTTGCTGTTGGAGTAGAGATTTAAAAGAGTGGAGCGACTGTAATGCGTGATTGCAGATCCACTCCTGTGGTTAGCAAACAAAGAGTCGCCTGGGTTGGACGCCATCTTGGAATGTCAACATGATGCCAAGACAAAAACCTATCTGCCTGCACGTAATCCATATCCCTCCATTCCCTTCACATCTGTCTATGCCCATCCAAAAGTCTCTTAAATGCCACTATCGTATCTACCTCAACCATCGCCCCAGCAGCGTGCTCCAGGCACCCACCACCCTCTGTGTAAAAAAAACTGCCCCACACATCAATATTATCAAATAACTAAAAGTCTAATCTTGTATGTTTGTATGTTCCAGAAATACAGCCAAAACGGTACACAATAGCGCAACAAGTTTAGGGGCGTCTGCGGTGTGCAGTATCAAGTTTTGTTTGATTTTACAAAGTAATTCCCTTCAAAAACTTTAATTAACTTTCTACCTTGAATGGCAGTGCACTCCCACTTGCCGGGCCCGATATTCGCGCATGCGCAGCTGACGGAATTTGAAATAACTGAACGGGTTGTTCTTGACTGCCGTCACAACCGGGATCTCTGGCGTCACAACGGGGACCCAACAGGTCCACGGGCTGTCTCGTCTCCCTTAAAGTTTGCCTCTCTCACCATAAAGCCGTGCTCTCTGATATTTGATTTTTCGATCCTGGAAAAAAGTTTTTGACTGCCAACATTTTAGAAAAGAAAATGACATGACCCACGAGAATCCCAGTCTAAAGTTACTAACCTCTATTTGATTCACATTCAGATGGTTTTCTGGTGGATGCTCCTTTCGGTATATAAATACACTGCAAAATAAGAGATCATTAAAAGCTGACAGTACAGGTCAGGATCACAGGAGAACAGAATCACTCACTGCTACCCTTTAATTAAAACAAATCAAAATAATTTAAATGGTGCACAATAAGCCACACAAAATATTTTAATTATAGCACGTGTCATCTTCATGTGATAGGCTATAATAACCAAACTGCAGTTTTGTGATCTTTGGCACACTTAGGCTCTCTATGTGATCTGATCTGAACTGTTGCAGTTATGCTGTACCTTGGAATGTGGGTCAATAATACTAAATACCCCTGAACCCAGTTAGTTCGAGTGTTATCCTGCCTTTGTTATCTTGCAGGAACGGGGTACTGATTGTGGATGATCAGCCATGATCACATTGAATGGCTGTGCCGGGTTCGAGGGGCCGAATGGGCTACTCCTGCACCTATTGTCTATGGACTTCCTTCATAGGACTGAAACTATATATAAAATTTTCATCCACAGAATACATTTTCCATCCACAGAATAAATACGTGCTTTTTCTACATCTTTGGCATTAATAATGAAAACAAATATTTAGTATCAATTGGATAATTTTAATAGGCTAATCCTTAGGGCTGCATGAGGATTTAATTTGTTGGAATTATACAACTGAACCAAAGTGATCTTTGATTGAAAAGAGATGTGGAAACTTTTTTATAATCGCTTGCTAGGTTGAATATTTTTCGTAGTGGGACGCAAGGAACTGCAGATGCTGGTTTACACAAAAGGACACCAAGTGCTGGAGTAACTCAACAGGTAGGCAGCATCTCTGGAGAAGAGGAAATGTGTAGGAAGGAACGACAGATGCTGGTTTAAACTGAAGATAAACACAAAATACTGGAGTAACTCAGCGGGAACTTTGAAGAAGGGTCTCGACCCGAAAAGTTATCCATTCTTCTCTCCGGAGATGCTGCCTGTCCTGCGGATTTATTCCAGCATTTTGATTCTACCTTCAGCATCTCTGGAGAACATGGATGGGTGACATTTCGGCCAGGTCCCGACCCGAAACGTCACCTACCCATAATTCTCCAGGGACACTGCCAGACCCGCTGAGCTACTGCAACTCTTTGATTCCTTTGACTTTCTTTTACAACTTGCCAGTCAAAGGATGTTTAATACCATAACATACTGTGAAAATGCGTGGGTGCAGAGTTTCAATGAATACCTTTCCAATTTATAACTTGTTAATGCAGTCAGACAGCCCAACTTTATAACTTCTGAGTGCCAAATATCACAAACAATATTTCTGTACAAGGTGAGATGGTCATGGAGTCATGGAAACAGGCCCTTCGGTCCAACTTGCCCACTCCAACCAACATGTCCCGTCTACACTAATCCCATCTGCCTGCATTTGGCCCATATCTCCCTAAACCTACCCTATCTATGTACCTGTCTAAATGTTTCTTAAACATTGCAAGAGAACCCCCGTAAACGTTGCGATAGTACCTGCAGTGAACAGTGCGATTGTACGCACATTAAAAGTTGTACGCTTGCTTGCAGAATAACTAGTGTAGTCTCCTTTGGTGATGGCCAAACAAAGACCTTTTCCTGACGTAAGTTCCATGGTTCTGAAAATTGGAACGTTTTTATGCACCAGAAAGGAGGACTAGGCTAATTTATACCAAATGTGCGTGAACGTGGAATAACCCCATACCTCTTGAACAATGACCCACAGAAATCTTAACTTGTCTTCCTTGTAGTTTTCTTAGTAGAATCAATGAGATTTACTGCGCAGATGGTGATCATTCACTCCATCATGTCAGTGGCTAGTTAAAGTAAAACTAGCCTGCTTGAATCAGGCTTTTTCAAGTGCCCATCTTACTGTTTCTTAATGTGTAGGAAGGAACTGCAGATGCTGGTTTAAACCGAAGATGGACACAATAAAACTGGTGTAACTCAGCGGGACAGGCACCATCTCTGGAGAGAAGGATTGGGTGACGTTTCGGGTTGAGACCCTTCTTTAGCTGACAAAAGATCTCGACCAGAATCGTCAGCCATTCCTTCGCTCCAGAGATGCTGCCAGAGATGAACAAGGGGAAGAGGACTGAGCTTTTATTGCCTTCCCTCACAGTGGGAACAACTGATTCCGCTGTGGGCGATGTTTTATGTATTATGTTAAATTCTATAGTGTTGTGTTTACCTTATTTGTGAGCTGCATGGTAACTCAAATTTCACTGCACCAATTGGTGTATGTGACAATAAATGTCCTTTGTCCTTTGTCCTTGTCCCGCTGAGTTGCTCCATCTTTTTGTGCCTATCTTCGGTTTACTATTTCACTTAATTCTGAAGATGATGTCACAATTTCCTAATCAAAGGAAAGTGTTACATAATGTCATAAGGTCATAAGGTCAAAAGGAATAGGAGTAGAATTAGGCCATTCGGCCCATCACGTCTACTCCACCATTCAATCATGGCTGATCTATCTCTCCCTCCTAACCCCATTCTCCTGCCTTCTCCCCATAATCAATCAATCCGTTTTATTGATCACATACAGATATAAGTGCAATGAAATGAATTTGCTAGCGGTACAATCAAAAAAGAACACACAATACACAATAAAATGTAACACACACATCCACCACAGCATTCTTCACTGTGGTGGAAGGCACAAGGTACAGTCAGACCTCCTCCATTGTTCCCCCGTGATCTGGGCCATAAACCTCCGTAGTCGCCACTACCCCTTCGGCCCGATGTACAGGCTCTCTCGTCGGGATAGTTGAAACTCCAACGTCGGGACGGTCGAACACACTCCACGGCTTGGAGTACCCGAATCGGCACTTTCCTACTGGAGACCGTGGCTTCAAGATGTTGTAGGCCGCAGGTCGTCAGGCGGAGCTCTTCTCTGGCTGTCCCCAGCGAGGGAACCCAGGCTCCAGATGGTAAGTCCACGCCGCGCCCGCGGCTAGAAGCTCCGCAGACTGCGGCTTCAAGATGTTTTAGGCTGTGGGCCGGCGATCGGAGCACTTCTCCGGGGGATCCCCAATGAGGGATCCCTGGCTCCGGATGCCGGGCCCATGGCTAGAAGCTCTGCAGACCGCGGGCTTCAGGATGCAACAACTCCGCAGACTGCAGCTGCAGGATATAACCTCAGACACCTGTACTAATCAAGAATATATTAATCTCTGCCTTAAAAATATCCACTCAGTTGGCCTCCACAGCGTTCTGTGGCAAAGAATTCATCAAACAATTTTAGAAAAAATGCTGAAGACAGCACGAATTTGCTCGGAATAAATCGCTTCCAGACCATCTCTGCATGTTTATAATTTGTAGTGAAGCTGAGAACCTTTACATCTCACCTAAATGTGAAAGCCACATGGAGGAGATCTCACACTCCTGCCTTCACACCTCAAGGCTGCACACTGGCTTTGAAAAGTTACCTGTTGTAGCCATAACGGGTTTGACTGCTCGGATTATCTGAGTAACAGAACCTTTCTCAGCAGGCACATCTAAACTATCCGGCCCATTCCTTTCAGTCAAGGCTAAGAATATAATAATTTACAGGTTAAACCTATTTAATTTAACTGTAATTTAACTGTAAGTCCACAGCTTTATTGGCGACAGATACTCAGCAGTCTGATTCTGTACCTGTCTAAAGTTCTTGGGCAGGGGTTCCTAACATGTTTCGTCCCGTTTACCCCTGGCAACTTTAATAGCACATAACAATGTTACTTCACTTATTTATGAACAACTAATGATGAACAGATACTGGTATATCAGAACCAAACACAGTCAGTCAATGAGAAAAAATGTGTACAAATCCAGAATCAACAAATGTACCCTCTGGGTAGGCGGAATTTACCCCCTGGGGTCAATTTGCCCCAGGTTGGGAACCCTTGTTCTTGGGCATCAGGGTGGTGTAGCGGCAGAGTTGCTGCCTTACAGCTCCAGATACCCGGGTTCGATCCTGTCCACAGGTGCTGTCTACACGGGGTTTGTACGTTCTCCCCCCCTGATCGTTGTGGGTTTTCTCCGGTTGCTCCGGGTTTCCTCCCACATTCCAAAGACATACAAGTTTCTAGGTTGATTGGCCTCGGTAAAAATTGTAAATTGTGTAGGGTAGTGTTAGTGTACGGGGATCGCTGGTCAGCATTGACTTGATGGGCTGAAGGGCCTGTTTCCACGCTGTATCTCTAAACTTATCTAAACTAAACTAAAGAGCTGCTGTACTAGGGCTGGATGTCCTTCCTTTATTTCATTGTTCTATCTGGGACATATGACAATAAAACATTCTTAACTCTTGACTAAATTGTAGGTTCAATTATGTAAACCAGCGTATGTCCGTTCAAAATAATTTACAATCTAGCCTACAACCATCCACACAGATCACATCTGCGTGTACGTCCATTGCAAACGAAAATAAGGAATAGCTGCTAGAGACACAAGAGAGTGCAGGAATCTTGAGTAAACAAAAGTGCTGGAGGAAGTCAGCATCTCTGGGGGAAAATGGCCAGACAACATTTCAGGTTGGGACCCTTCTTCAGTCAAGAATATTTGCTGACTGTCAACGAGAATACCTCAACGAGAAGGCTCAAGAATATCCAGAGAGTCTTTTTCGTACCCTATGAATATAATTACGGGAAGGAAATGTTGCTGTAATAAGGTCTCCTTTTATTGGCCTTCCAGGTTCTCCCAAAGCACTTTTAATTCAACAAAGTCCTTTTAAAGTTTGCTCGCTTTTGCAGGAAACACAAAGGTCACAATAAGCTCCCATAATGATAATGACTAGATAATCCATCATTTTATGGAAAACTGGGGATAAATATTAGCCAGAACACTGGGGATAACTGCCTCGCTCTTCTTTGAGTCGTGCCATGGACTCATTTTATGTTCATGAGTGGAGAGATGTGGTTTTGGCTTAATGATCCACCCAAAAGAGAATACCTCTGACAATGCAGCACCACAGAGGTCGGACAATTGAAAACGGAGCAGTGGTTTATAGCAACGAACAATCCCAATCCTGGCCCAGTGCCAAATAACTCATTAAGGATAGACACATGTTGCTGGAGTAACTCAACGGGTCAGGCAGCATCTCTGGAGAAAAGAAATAGGAGACGTTTAGGGTCGAGACCCTTCTTCAGACTCCGTTTTGGGTGAGTCCCTTCCTCTGACTCTCTCTCGCTACCAAATAACTCATTGCCGAATCTGTCAATGTGAAGAAATCAGCTATTCTTCTCCACTGCGTCAGGGTTGAGGATGATTTGATTCTACTTCAAGTATTGCAGATAAAGAGACTGCCAAAGGTGAGGGGGGAGATGTTTGATGGCAACTTGGTGGATGGCTGGGGAGGGGCAATGAGATTTGGCTTCTGCTGACCTCCTGATGAATAGGTTTGAAGTTCTCATGCCATAAGTGATAGGAGCAGAATGAGGCCAATCGGCCCATCAAGTCTACTCCACTATGCAATCATGGCTGATCTATCCTTCCCTCCTAACCCCATTCTCCTGCCTTCTCCCCATAACCCCTGACCCCACACTAATCAAGAATCTATCTACCTCTGCCTTAAAAACATCCCTTGACTTGGCCTCCACAGCCTTCTGTGGCAAAGAATTTCACAGATTCGCCACCCTTTGATTAAAGAAATTTAAATACATTTCTCAATGCCATTCTGAGTTCCCCTTCTCCATTCGATTGGCCATTAGCTAACAGTTGGAACCATTGGAAATCACACATCTCCAGATGCAGGGACAGTTTCCTCCCAGCTGTTTCTTCCCAGCTGCTTCCCAGCAGATTCAGGAACAGTTTCTTCCCAACTGAATCATCCCACCACATCTAGGGAGCAGTGCTGAACGACCATCTATACCTTGCACCAAACGTTATTCCTTCATCATGTGAACTGTGAATGGCTCGATTGTCTTTCCGCTGACTGGTGAGCACGCAACCAAAGCTTTTCACTGTACCTCGGTACACGTGACAATAAACTAAACTGAGCCGGTTCAGTGCAGGCTGGAGCCAAGCAAAGCTGGGCCATGGTGCCAATTTCAAAACTGCAACACACCCCCTTTAATCCACTGGAAGGATGCAAAACTGTTCAACCTATGCCCCCACCACTCAGCAGGAACTTTCGCACGAGACACGGCAGCAGTGGCTTATGCGTCAAATTCATGATGTTATTCACTGCGACTTATCGCTGTGCCGAGTAATGCTCTCGAGTTTGCTACGAGACACAAGAGTGATGGGGAACACCTACGAAATCAAAGAATAATCCTTGGTGCTAAGTGTTTCAATGCGGCCTGCAAATCAGAACTCACAGCTGGACAAATTGCCTCCAGGATGCCATTATTTCAGATCCAGTGAGCAAGGCATCCTTAAAAGGCCCCAGATCCAGACAGATTTGTTTGGCTTTTTTTTCCTGAGGTGCTAACATGGGGAACTTTTGTCCAAAAAAAACCCCCTACATATTTAGCAAAGTCTGCTTCTTTAGTTTAGCTCAGTTTAGTTTATTGGCACGTGTACTGTGATACAGTAAAACACTTTTGTCGTGTTCTAACATTTTGTTGTTTAAAATTGTGGTTTGCGTGAACGGCTTTTTTTATCTTTGCATTGGCTTTTTTTCTTTTCCTCTGTCTTGTAGAATTTGGTGAGTTATTTTTGTCATTTGTGTATGATTTATGTTTCACGGATTGTCTGAATCGAACTCCCTGCAAAGCTGCTGCTCACGAGATTTCCATTGTACATGTACTTCACTGTTCTTGTGCAAATGACAATAAACTCAACTTGATTTGCCTCACAGTAATGTAGGGCTCTTCCAGTGCCTGCATCATGCCATGGAATTATCATGGAATTATCAGGGCAGAGGTTTCTTCTTATTCTTCTTGTTAAGGTTTGAAAGAAAAAGTGTTATAGGTTCTTCACTAGAACTGAAGGACATCTACTATAATGTTATTTTACTTCCTGGCACCTGGAAGAGGTTATGTTATCCAGCTCGAGATGTACATGTGCAACATCTGGTCACTTTCAATGAAAATCAGGTTTATTCAACTTGCACAATAAGATTGCATGAGCATGCTACATTTATTATTTTCATATGCAATTCATATGTCACCTATTAAACAAATGCAGTATTACATGATGGAGGCATTACTTCATTTGAAATAAATAGCCAGTTGAATTCCAACCAAAGAATTCTAGGTGAGGGAATGACGAACTAACCAATAACGTGTTTATATGAGGCCTCTAATGTAGATGAACAGTTAAAGAACTTCACGGAGGTGTCAAAAATGTAGCTGCCACGCTGAGTGCATAGATATTAAGCGGGTAGGAAGGTCTGATCAGAAAGGCAGGCTTTAAGAACTGTCGAGAGAGAAGGAGAAGGTAAGCTAGCCAAGAATATAAAGGAGGATAGTAAAAGCTTCTTATTGTATGTGAAGAGGTAAAAATGAGTTCAGACCAAAGTTGGACCCTTGAAGGCCGAAAAAGGTGAATTTATCATGGGGAACAAGGAAATGGCCGATGAGTTGAACAGGTACTTTGGATCTGTCTTCACTAAGGAGGACACAAACACTCTTCCTGATATAGTAGTGGCCAGAGGATCTGGGGTGATGGAGGAACTGAAGGAAATCCACATTAAGCAGGAAATGGTGTTGGGTAGACTGATGGGACTGAAGGCTGATGAGTCCCCAGGGCCTGATGGTCTGCATCACATGGTACTTAAGGAGTGGCTCTAGAAATTGTGGATGCATTGGTGATAATTTTCCAATGTTCTATAGGCTCACGATCAGTTCCTGTGGACTGGAGGGTAGCTAATGTTATCCCACTTTTTAAGGAAGGCGGGAGAGAGAAAGCAGGGAATTATAGACCAGTTAGCCTGACATCGGTGGTGGGGAAGATGCTGGAGTCAATTATAAAAGATGAAATAACCGCACATTTGGATAGCAATAACAGTATCGGTCCGAGTCAGCGTGGATTTACAAAGGGGAAATCATGCTTGACTAATCTTCTGGAATTTTTTGAGGATGTAACTAGGAAAATGGACAAGGGCGAGTCAGTGGATGTAGTGTGCCTGGACTTTCAGAAAGCATTGATAAGGTCCCACATAGGAGATTAGTGGGCTAAATGAGGGCACATGGTATTGGGGGTAGAGTGCTGACATGGATAGAAAATTGGTTGGCAGACAGGAAACGAAGAGTAGGGATTAACGGGTCCCGTTTCAGAATGGCAGGCAGTGACTAGTGGCGTACCGCAAGGCTCGGTGCTGGGACCGCAGCTATTTACAATATACATCAATGATTTGGATGAAGGGATTCAAAGTAACATTAGCAAATTTGCAGATGACACAAAGATGGGTGGCAGTGTGAACTGTGAGGAGGATGCTATGAGAATTCAGGGTGATTTGGACAGGTTGGGGGAGTGGGCAGATGCATGGCAGATGAAGTTTAATGTGGATAATTGTGAGGTTATCCACTTTGCTATAAAAAACAGGAAGGCAGGTTACTATCTAAACGATGTCAAGTTGGGAAAAGGGGAACTACAACGGGATCTGGGGGTCCTTGTTCATCAGTCTATGAAAGTAAGCTTGCAGGTACAGCAGGCAGTGAAGTTAGCGAATGGCATGTTGATTGATTGATTAAGGTTTATTTAAATAGGGACTGATACAAAAACATAGATACACTTGAAACAGTCATAAGATGTATGCATCATAATGTTTTTAGCCAAAGCTAATTCGCAACACTTGTCCCTAGTAGGGCTTTTGGTTAAAAATAATAATACAGATTAACATTATTAAAAAAAGGAAAATGGAAATGGAAATGAGATAAAAAATGGAAAAGCGAAAAAGACATACAGAGAGAGCACAGTGTAAAAATTAAATATGAGAACAAGATTGTTGTTGGCCTTTATAACCAGAGGAGTCGAGTATAGAAGCAAAGAAGTCCTTTTGCAGTCGTACAGAGCCCTAGTGAGACCACACCTGGAGTATTGTGTGCAGTTTTGGTCCCCTAATTTGAGGAAGGACATTCTTGCTATTGAGGGTGCAGCGTAGGTTTACAAGGTTAATTCCCGGAATGTCATATCCTGAGAGAATGGAGCGGCTGGGCTTGTACACTCTGGAGTTTAGAAGGATGAGAGGGCATCTCATTGAAACATATAAGATTGTTATTATAAAAGGTTTGGACACGTTAGAGACAGGAAACATGTTCCCGATGTTGGGGGAGTCCAGAACCAGGGGCCACAGTTTAAGAATAAGGGCTAAGCTATTTAGAACGGAGACGAGGAAACACTTTATCTCACAGAGAGTGGTGAGTCTGTGGAATTCTCTGCCTCAGAGGGCGGTGGAGGCAGGTTCTCTGGATACTTTCAAGAGAGAGCTAGATAGGGCTCTTAAAGATAGCGGAGTCAAGTGATATGGGGAGAAGGCAGGAACGGGGTACTGATTGGGGATGATCAGCCATGATCACATTGAATGGCGGTGCTGGCTCGTAGGGCCGAATGGCCTACTCCTTCACCGCCTATTGTCTATCGAGACTTGGAGAATTTAGGTCATAAGGTCGGCATGGTCTTCTGTTGTTCTTCCTCTTCGTCTTGAGAATGAAACATAAACCAAAGGAATACTTAGATCTCAAGCCGGGTGTTGAGCAGCCTGGTTGTTGTCTCTGCGTCAATGTCTGCCAGGCCCTGAGCTCCATTTGGTGGGTGGTAGAGCGGGCACCCAGAGATGACATGACTGGCTGTCTGTTGTTCTGCTCCGCATTCACAGGCTGGGCTCTGGCGGAGTCCCCATCTCCACACGCTGGCATTGAAACGCCCGACTCCAGTACAAAGTCTGTTGAGCTTCACCCATGCTCCTCTGGGGAGGTCAGACCCTGGACAGCTTTCATAGAAACACAGAAACATAGAAATTAGGTGCAGGAGCAGGCCATTCGGCCCTTTGAGCCTGCACCGCCATTCAACATGATCATGGCTGATCATCCAACTCAATATCCTGTACCTGCCTTCTCTCCATACCCTCTGATCCCTTCAGCCACAAGGGCCACATCCAACTCCCTCTTAAATATGGCCAACGAACTGGCCTCAACTACCTTCTGTGGCAGAGAATTCCACAGATTCACCACTCTCTGTGTGAAAAACGATTTTCTCATCTTGGTCCTAAAAGACTTCCCCCTTATCCTTAAACTGTGACCCCTTGTCCTGGACTTCCCCAACATCGGGAACAATCTTCCTGCATCTAGCCTGTCCAACCCCTTAAGAATTTTGTAAGAATTTTCATCTGGTGAAGAGATGTAGCTGTGTAACGGAGATGAGGTTGCCTTCCACTCCTGTGACCACTTGGTGGCTATCCAGTGTGCTTTTGTCTCAGTTGGCTGGATGGATGTTTGGAGTCGTTTTCCATGTGAAGCAAAGGGGTGACAGGACTTCAGTCGGGTTGGCCTCTGCTCTCTGCTGATAGCCTGATGGAGGAGGTGATCTGGGTCCATGGCATGATGATATAGAGCCAGAGTTGCTGCTTGCCTTCGGATCCCTGCAGGAGGAATGCCTGCAAGTGTAGGGAACTGCTCGACTGGAGTAGGTTGAAGGCACCCAGTGATGGTTCACAAGGTGCTGTTCAGGCTTGTGTCTACCAGGCTAGTATGTCCACTTCTACTCCATACGGGTGCGCAGTACTCAGCTGTGGCACACACTAGAGCTAAGGCAGAGGTGCGAAGAGTTGATGGACTGGCTCATCAAATTGTTCCTGCCAGGCGTCGGATGGGGCCGCTACGTGCCATGACCTTGTCGTGGAGACCAGCCGGAATGTAAGCGACCTGTCCAGCTTTACGCCGAGGTGAGTGGGTGTTTGTTGGAAGTCCAAGCGCCTGTTGTTAACGAAGACAGCTAGCTCTCGCTTAGCTTCCTTGTTGTTTAGATGGAATGCTGTTGACACTGTTTTGCCTTGGCTCAGCTTTAGACACCACTGTCCTAGGTATACTGCCAAATGTCTTGACTCAAGGAGCTTTCGATTGTCTTCCACTCTTTGTGTCTCATCATGATGGCTAGATCGCCAGCATACCCATATTTTCCAGCGATGGTCTCTGGCAGGTCATGGATGTACACGTTGAAAAGCAGCGGAGCCAAGACGGATCCCTGTGGGACGCCATTCTTCAGTCTACGTAGCCTATTCTGCTGTCCATCATTGGTCTTAAGCACAAAGCTGCGGGTTGATATCAGCTCCATGATGTTCGTATGGCGTAGCACCTGTCTGGCAGCACCTGAAGTAGCTTTGCAGTTAGTCCCCGGTGCCACACAGTGTCATAGGCAGCTGTCAGATCTATAAGAACAGCTCCTGCCTTCTCATTTGCCTCAAAGCAGTCCTCGATGTCGTGGGTGAGGAGGGTTACCTGGTCCGCAGTAGATCGACCTTTGCGGAAACCAGCCTGCTCGTGAGGTAGTTGAGGGTCTATGATGGGGTTGATACGCCCGTGGATCGGCCTCTCGAGGAGTTTGTATGGGATGCAGAGGAGCGAGATGGGCTGGTAGGTTTTAGGATCATCCTTTGGCTCGTTCGGCTTCGGGAGAGCGATGACCGTTGCATGACGCCAGATCTTTGGTATTTTACACTTCTCCATGGAGGTCGACAGGTACTGTCGGATCCAGTTGGTAACAGCATCTCCTGAATGTAGTAGAAACTCCGGGTTTATGCTGTCAGATCCGGGGGCCTTTCCAGCTTTCAACATCTGGAGTGCTGTGGCCATTTCCTCGGGGGTGAAAGCCATTGTTAGGTCCGTATCCACTCTGTCAGTTTTGCACGACTCGGCCACCTCTTTGCTCACTTCGCGCAAGAAATCACGGTCAGAGTTTGTGAATCGATCATTCTTGACTAGTGGAGATGCGATTGCGTTGGCGGTCACTGGGCATTTGCCGGGTTTGGATGTGGCTCTGCCGGTCACGCGGTTGACCGCGTGCCACGCTTTACGGCTCGAGTGGGTGAAGTCGATCGATTCAACCGTCTCAATCCAGCGTTCTTGTCGTTTCTCATCCAAGCGTGTGAGCAATGTAGTGGCAGTGGTTTCAGAATCCTCTTTGGAGCCAGCATCAGTATGATCTTCGTATAGCTGTGGACACTCATCATCCCGACATGGAATGTAATCCCTCTAGTGGCCACGGGGGGTGGTTTTCTTGCCTGCACTGATAAGCATGTTGCAGTAGGCTTGCTCGGAAGAGTCCAGGTTGGTACTGTCTGGGGGCGGAAGGCCCGAGGCAGCCGCGTTGGTAAGTTGTTGGAACTTGTCCCAGTCGGCCTGGCGGAAGTTCCACCGGTTCATAAGGCAAATTCCTTGTATGTGAATACTTGGCCTTACTTACTTACGTACTTACTTACTTACTTAAACAGTCCAACTCATCCATGTTAAAAATCAAGATGCCTAACTGTTAGTTAGTTAGTTAGTTAGTTATTTGAACTGCTATTTCCATTTATCTCCATCTTGCCAATATCCATCCAAAACCTTTCCTATCCATACACTTGTCCAAGTGTCTTTTACCATACTGGGAACTATATTCTGCATTCTGTATCTCCCCCTTTGTTCTATCCATTGTACAAGTTTAAACTGATTGTATCTATGTATGGTATATCTGATCTGTTTGGATAGCATGCAAAAACAAAGCTTTTCACTGTCACAGTGGGGACATGTTTCGACAATAATAAGCCTAAACCATAGTCTAAACTTAAGTAGGAGAGAGAGGGAGAGAGAGGGAGAGAGAGGGAGAGAAAGTGAGAGTATTTTATTGTCATATGTTTCAAAAAGTACCAATAAAATCTTACTTGCAGCAGCACTAAACCCATTAAAAAAAGATCTGTATATATATATATATATATATATATATATATATATATATAGATATATATATATATATATATATATATATATATATATATATATATATATATATATAAACAAACTGACAAATAAATAGACAATAGTAGTGCAAAGTCAAAAATAATGTCCCCAAATCTATATAATTCAGAGCCTATTTGGAGATTGTAGTGCTTAGTGACCTGATGGTTGAAGAGTCGAATCTACTCCTGAACCCGGACGTTACAATTTTCATGCTCTTATACATTCTTCCCTGTGGCAGGAGTGAAGTGAGAACAACAATTTGTCAAATCAAACTCAACTTTGAACAGGGGAGTTTCTGAAGAAGAAACATTCCAGAAGCACGTCCCTTGCAAGCTGAGGCTAAGCAATGAATTGCTTTGATTCAGTGACAGTCATGTTAACCCAGTAAAAAGGTTTAACAGAAAAGTGGCACTGAACAGATCACCATTTCATGATGTGCAGAAACATGAAGGGAGAAAATCAAGACACCAATGCTGCAGATGGTGGATCTGAGCAAAGAATAAGCTGCTGGATAGAACTTTGGTTACTGTTGGTAAGATTTTAGAGTCAATTATAAAGGATGAGGTTACGCAGTACTTGAACGTTCACGATAAAATAGGCCGAAGTCAGCATGGTTTTTGTGAAGGGAAGATCTTGCCTGACAAATCTGCTGGAGTTCTTTGAAGTTAATAGCTGGACCGGCAGAGGGGAAGCTGTGGATGCTGTTTACCTAGATTTTCAGAAGGCCTTTGATAAGGTTCCGCATGTCAGGCTGTTAGGTAAGATGAGAGCCCGTAGCATTAAAGGCTAGCATGGATAACGGGTTGGCTGGATGGCAGAAGGCAAAGAGTTACAATAAAAGGCACTTTTTTAGGTTGGCTGCCAGTGACTAGTGGAGTTCCTCAAGGGTCAGTGTTGGGGCCGCTTCTCTTCACGTTGTATAGTAATGATTTGGATAATTATTATCCAAAGGCTTTGTGGCCAGGTTTGCAGATAATGCTAAGATAGGTGGGGGGGGGGGGGGGGGGGGGGGGGGGGGGGGGGGGGGGGGGGGGGGGGGGGGGGGGGGGGGGGGGGGGCGGGGGGGGGGGGGGGGGGGGGGGGGGTGCGCTGATACAGGGCTCTCAAAAAAAAATTTGCTAGTCGAATCGGTAGTAAGGAAGGCAAATTCAATGCTTGCATTTATATCGCTGGACTGGAATACAAAAACAGAGATGTAATGCTCAGGCTTGATAGGGCGCTGGTCAGGCCGCATTTGGAATACTGTAAGCAAATTTGGGCTCCATATCTGAGGAAAGATGTGCTGGCTCTGGAGAGGGTTCAGAGGAGGTTTACAAGAACGATTCCAGGAATGTGTGGGCTGGCATATGATGAGCGTTTGAAACCTCTGGGCCTCTACTCGCTGGAGTTTAGAAGGTTGAGGGAGGACCTCATTAAAATTTACAGAATAATGACTAATAATAGAGTAGATGTGGAAAGAATGTTTCTGCTGGCGGGAGAGTCTAGGACCAGACGTCATAGCCTCAGAATTTTACTTCGGAGTCACAAGAGTGACTACGTGAAGAACCCGCCAGCACGCAGGCATATCGTCGAACGCATGGCGCAGCAACTGGCCGGCTGGCGTGGGGCTCCAGCGGTAAGTTTAATAAAGACCCACAGGTAAGTTCTTACCTATTCTGAGGTCTTTATTTTCTAGTAAATTGCTTTACAGAACGGTGTGTTCCAGTATAATGGATAAGTCAAGGGCCAAGCCCAAACGGACCGCGACGAAACAGGCTGCGGACTGCGGAAGTACAGGCAGTCTGCAGCGGCCGGATTCACCTCCCGGGTCGCTGGCAGCTGAGCCAATAACCTCCAACTTGGCCCCTCCAGAATCCGCAATAGTTCCCCAGAAAGGGGGTAGAGCCCAGCGTAAGTCAGATAGGCCCGTGGAATCCAATGTGTCGGGCTGGGAAGATTCACCTCCTGCGATGGATAGCGCCCTAGGGAGCGTTCGCATGGAGCGCTTGATGGAGCAGATGCTCCAACGTGACATGCTCCAGCTGACGGAGCTTTGTCAGCGTGGGTCTCCTCAGACACCCACGGCAGCACCTGGTACAGGGCTGCATAGTATCTCCTTCTCCTTGTAGGGGAGCATACGGAGTCAGTACTGGGCTGACTCTGAAGTGGGGGATTTGGCTGAAGGTACGTCTAGTGTGCTGGGGTGCGTGAAGCTCAGAAATCATCACCTTTGATCTCCAAATACGTGATACCCTCGCTAACTGGGGAACCATTACAAGAACAGCTGGTGGCTAGTATGGATTACCTTCATATCCCGCCAGGTGCAGGAGCAAGTTATAACGGATACAGCTGCCAAGTACTTGGCACCTGCAAACTGTGCTTCCCTCAATGTTCCTGCGGTGAACAATTCAATTTGGGGACCCATTGGTGGGGGCATCAGAGCCCAAGATGTAAAATTCCAAAAGGTCCTCAAATTGCTGGCGTCAGGCATTACGGCGTTTGCCAGGTCTATAGATGGAACATCGCTATCGGATGAGCAGGAGGATGCCCTGGCACTGTTATGCAGTGCTCAGTACGAGATCAACTGCTTCAGGAAAAGTGCCATCCGACCTGCCCTGAACCCTTATGCAAAACCAGCAAGACCCAGCCGCCAAGTCTACTATTCGGGGAGAACCTGTCAAAACAGGTCAAGGACCTGGATGAGGAGTCAAAGGCTGTCGGGCTAATAAAGGCGCTGTCAACCGGCAAGACCTCCCAATTTCGGCAGCAGCACCCCTATGCATCCACCAGCAGGAAACAATATCCGGAGGCTGGTGAAAGCTCGAAGGCCGTGTTTTCTGGACAAAGGTCTTTTTTAGGCCAAGGCCCAGAATGGCCTTCTTGGAAAATGCGCCAATCCCACATCCCAGCACCCCTACCCCCCAGGACTCGGGGACGGAAGAAGTAAATACAAACCCAATGGTAATCATGGAGTTGGTGGGTCTGGGTTCTTCTGGGACTTTAGGGGTAAAAACGATTCACAGGTTGGTGGTAGGTTACACTTGTTTTGGAGTGCATGGAGTTCCATAACATCTGAACCTTTTATACGGCACAGTATTCAATGTTATAAAATTGAGTTCCTTCACAATTCATTCACCCACACAGCATGCACCTAAACAGACATTTGTGCTCTCACAGCAAGAAAGTTTAGATGTGTATACAGAAATTTTGAGGTTACATTTGAAAGGGATAATTGAGAAATCCTGGCATGCGTCTCATGAATTTGTATCTAATATATTTATAAGGAAAAAGAAAGATGGCGGTTGCCGCATCATCATTGATTTAACACAGCTTAATACTTTTGTGCAGTACAAACACTTTAAGATGGAAACATTTGTTACTACCAAACACTTGATTTCCAAAGGATACTTTATGGCTTGCATCGATCTTAAGGATGCGTACTATTCAGTACCCATACACAAGGATCACCAAAGGTATTTGAAATTTAACCTTTATGGGGCAACTGTAGCAGTTTAAGGTTTTGCCTAATAGGTTAACATCAGTCCCCAGATTGTTTACTATAATCTTAAAACTAGCACTTGCGCTTCTCAGGGCACAGAAATATATTGTCATGGCTTATCTGGATGATACCTTAATTATTGGGAAAACTCTGGAATCAGCTAAGTTAGCGGTTGCTGCCACCAAGCTCTTATTTGAGAAATTGGGGTTTCTCATCCATCCAGAAAAATCCAAATTAATACCTTCCACGATTATTTAGGATTTTCTGTTAACTCTGTTCACATGTCTGTGACTCTGCCTGGGGGCAAGGCCACAGAATTAGTAGAGGCCTGTCACAGCCTTATTGTCGTTAAGCAACCCTCAATTCGACAAGTAGCTAGGGTGATTGGCAAGCTAGTGGCGGCATTTCCAGCCACACAGTTTGGACTTTTGCATTATCAAAATTTACAGAGGGCAAAGGTACAAGCACTCAAAATTCATGCTGGTCACTTTGACAGACCTATGCGGATACCAGCCAATGCTATTTCTGAATTGCAATGGTGGATATTAAACAGTCGGCATTGTTCTAATACCATTGTAGTCGGTAGTTCTTCAATTGTTTTACAGACTGATGCTAGCGCTCTAGGTTGGGGTGCTACTGATACCGTCTCTAGTTGTGGTGGCAGATGGGACATGCATGAGTTCTTTGCTTCAATCACATGGTATTAATTGTTTAGAATTGTTGGGTGCGTTCTATGCCCTAAGAGCCTACTGCACAGACATGCGTCATCTGCATGTCCGACTTCAGGTTGACAACACCACTGCGGTGGCTTATATCAATCACATGGCTGGAATTAAGTCGATACCCTGTGATTATTTGGCTAACCTTATTTGGCACTGGTGCATCAAGAGAAATATTTGGGTATCAGCTCCTCACCCTCCAGGTAAGCTTAATACAGTGGCGGACACCAGGTCATGACTATTTAATGACAACACCGAATGGATGTTGGACCACAAAGTGTTTATCGACATTGTAGCTCGGTATGGAATATTGACCTGTTCGCATCCAGGCTCAATCACCAATTGCCAACATATGTTGCTTGGGAGCCAGACCCTGGGGCAGTAGCGATGGATGCATTCTCACTGCATTGGGGAGGACTGTTTTTCTATGCATTTCCTCCCTTCTGCCTCATCAGTCGGGACTCGCAAAAAATCCAACAAGACTCCGCGCCGGGTATTTTGGTAGTACCCGACTGGCCTACTCAGCCATGGTTCCCTGTGGTTCTGGGTATGGTATCAGAACCTTATATGGCCATTCCCAAAAATCGTAGGTTATTGGTTCATTCTGTTACAGGTGAGAGTCACCCGTGCCATGACCGGTTAAATTTGTTAATTTGCAGAGTCTGATGAGATCTTTCTTGGGGCTCGGACTGGCGGATCGAACATTGCATATGATCACGGCGGCATGGAGAGATTCCACTAAAAAACAATATATCTCCTATATTAAAGAATGGGAGATGTTTTGTGCACGAACTGACATCACGTATAACTCGGCTCGTGTGACTGATGTATTAGAATTCCTGTCAAGTCTTTACTTTGATGAACGTCTGTCCTACACTGCCATTAACTGTGCCAGAAGTGCACTGTCGTCCTACTTATGGCGAGGGTCGAGACACCACGCTATCGGGTCTCACCCTCTAGTGTCAAGACTTTTGAAGGGTATATAATACCAATCCCCCCAGGCATAGGTACTCCCACATTTGGGATGTTAGCACTGTCTTGACGCTGTTTAGGGGATTGGCTCCAGCTACGTCCCTGTCTCTGACCAAGCTAACTTATAAAGTGGTTATGCTGATGGCACTGATCTCGGCTCAACGAGTCCAATCGCTGCATAAATTGTGGCTGGACACTATGACTATAATTGCCGATAAAATATTCGAATTAATTAAACAGGATAGACCAGGAGCATCTGGTCATAAATTGGAATTTGTATCCTATCCCATGGACCGTCGTTTATGCATAGTCACCCACTTCAATATGTCAGGGGCACAAAAAACATTAGGGACTCTGAAATGGCTTTATTTGTCAGTCATAAAAAACCTCACAAAAGGGTGTCTGTGCAAACCATCTCTAGGTGGCTAAGACAGATTTTGGCTTTGGCACGTGTCGATACTGATGTTTTTAAATCTCATTCCACCAGGGCTGCATCGACCTCCGCAGCAAAACGGTTGGAAGTTCCTTGTGGTTGGACCACGTCCTTGCGACGGCAGGATGGTCTGGTGAAAGAACTTTTCGACCATTTTATAAAAAACCCATTGCCAGGAGAGGGTTGTTTGCGGAGTCGATTTTAAACTGTATTATAATTTGCCCCGAGTGTAAGGGGTCATTATTATTTATTTGTTAATAAAGCATCGGCATGTTCAAATACCCATGTCATGTCTGAATGCATTCTACAGTTACTCCTCCTTGGTCAGTTATTACATCATGTGACGCATGGACTCGTTCCACGGCATGAAACCACAGAGCTTTGAAATCTTCACATAGTCACTCACATGACTCTGAAGTAAAATAGTAAGATTAAATGAGAACCTACCAGTTTGAAGTTTGATCTTTATTTTATGAGGAGTTATAACCATATAACCATATAACCATATAACAATTACAGCACGGAGACAGGCCCTCTCGGCCCTTCCAGTCTGTGCCGACCATTTGTTTTCCCCTAGTCCCATCTACCTGCACTCAGACGTAATATTGAGGGATTACGTGCCCTCCACTCCGAACCCTCTATCATAAAGGTCAGCTGGTATGCTAGTTCTCTTATCTTACTATATTCAGTTCATCTGTGATTTCACACCGCTGCTTTGAAGGTTGATGTGCATGCGTCCTGGCGGGTTCTTCACGTAATCCCTCAACGTAACTCCTCATAAAATAAAGATCAAACTTCAAACTGGTAAGTTCTCATTTAATCTTACTATTAAAGGTCGCTCTTTTAGAAAGGAGGTGAGGAGGAACTTCTTTGGTCAGAGGGTAGTTAATCTGTGAAACTAATTGCCACAGAAGGCTGTGGATATTTTTAAGGCAGAGATAGACAAATTCTTGATTAGAATAGGTGTCAAAGAATATGGGGAGAAGGCAGGAAAATGGGATTAGGAGGCAGAAATCAGCCATGATCGAATGGCGGACTTGATAGGTCGAATGGCCTAATTCTACTATAACTTGTGAACTTGTGAACTTGGCAGTAGCTGTGGCTGCAAAGAGATGGTTGATGATACAGGATCAGATGAGGACCTGATTCAGGGTCTTGACCCGAAACATCGACAATCCCTTTGCCTCCACAGATGCTGTTTTACCCACTGAGATCTTGCAGCAACTTACTTTTCTTTGCAAGGCATAAAATCAGTTCATGTTTAAGTGTCAACCTGTTCAATGCTCTCGCTTTACTTTGGAGATGCAGCGCAGAAACCGGTCCTTCGGCCAAACGAGTCCACACTGACCAGCGATCACCCCATACACCAGCACAATCCTACACACTAGGAACAATTCACAATTTTACCAAAGCCAATTAACCTACAAATCTGTATGTCTTTGGAGTGTGGGACGAAACCGGAGCACCCGGAGAAAACCCGCGCGCTCACAGCGAGAACGTGCAAACTCCACACAGACAGCACCCATAGTCAGGATCGAACCTGGGTCACCAGCACTGTGAGGTAACAACTCCAACACTGTGCCACTGTGCTGCCCCTTATGGGTGAGAAGGGTGTGGCTTCAAGTCCTACTCTAATGTTTTGGCAAATAATCAAGGCAACATTTGGGTACATAACCGAGTGTTACACTGCAGAGGTGTGAATCAGAGCATTGTAAACAGAGCACTTGAGTTGTGCAGGATCCCATTGGCACTGTTCAAAAATACACGGGGAGTCCAACAGTACATTTGAGCTACATCCCTTCCACAAATTGCAGTATGATTAATTTCAGATTGTATGTTATTGAACCTATGTTATTGAAAGGGATCATTTGGCAAATTGAGTCATAGTCATACAGTGTGGAAACAGGCCCCTCGGCCCAACTTCCCACTCTGACCAACATGCCCAATTTACACTAGTTCCACCTGCCTGTGTTTGGCCCATATCCTTCTAAACCTATCCTATCCACATACCTGTCCATATGTTTCTTGAAAGTTTCAATGGTATCAACCTCAACTACCTCCTCTGGCAGTTTGTTCCATACACCCACCACCCTTTGTTGGACAAAACTTACCCCTCATGTTCCTATTAAATCTTTCCCCCCTCGCATTAAACCTCTATCATCTGGTTCTCGATTCCCCTACTCTGGGCGGGAGGCTCTGTGTGTCTACCCAATCTATTCCTCTCATTGAATGCATACCAGCTCAAAGCAATCCCTATCCCTATCAATAATATTTTATACCTACTGTATATTCCCGTAACACATTCTCTCTCACATAAATCTTGAACTGCCTCCTGAATCTTTTACCACTCACCTGCGCTCAGCTGCTGGGGATAATTTACCGTCTTCCATTAACATGACACAAATGAACATCTTTGGGATGTGGGAGGAAACCGGAGAACCAAGGGTACACTTATGCAGTCACAGCTCGAGCAAGCAAACTCCATATGGTCAGCGTTGGATGTTAGGCTCGAACCCTGGGAGCGGCAAGCCAGCGGCACTACCCGCAGCACCTCTGTGATGAAAGGCATCGCTATTTGCGGAATCTCATTGTGTGCAAAGTGTCTTATGTCACGCATAAGAAGGATATGTAACACCAACTTCAAATTAAATTTTACTTTATCCCCTTCTCTCTGCTGACCCTCCCTTTTTGGCAAAGATTATTTCATAACGTTTGAAAGGGAAAATAATCAGCTTCTTTCAGTTTTTCATCTTTCTCCACCCTGCCCTCTGGCTGCTTGGCATGACAGACGTGAAACTGAGCTTGCCTCAGCTGTCTTTACACTCATGGTGAACAGGCTGCACTGCAGAATATCAGGAACTAACTATCACTACTGAGCCATGGTTTACTAGGAAATAGGGATTCTCCCTCAGCTCTGCGGCTGGAAAATCTCTGGAATATAGTTCACTTTGTTCCCCTGCTGTGCATTAGCACGGAAAATCCGGTGGAATTCATTGGAATTTAGAAGGATGAGAGGACACCTTATAGAAACATAAAAAATTATTAAGGGATTGGACAGGCTTAGATGCAGGAAAAATTATCTGCAAGTTGGGAGAGTCCAGAACCAGGGGGTCACAGTTTAAGAATAATGGGTAGGCCAATTAGGACTGAGATGAGGATAAACCTTTTCACCCAGAGAGTTGTGAATCTGTGGGATTCTCTGCCATAGAAGGCATTGGAGGCCAATTCAATGGATGTATTCAAGAGAGAGTTAGATAGAGCTCTAAGGGCTAACGGAATCAAGGGATATGGGGAGAAAGCAGGAACGGGGTACTGATAATCAGCCATGATCATATTGAATGGCGGTGCTGGCCTACTCCTGCACGTATTTTCTATGTTTCTATGGCTCAAAGGACTGAATGGCCTTTTCCTTCACCTATTTTCTATATTTCTATGATGTTTTAATTTAGAGGTGCTGCGTGGAAACAGGCCCTTCGGCCCACCGATTCCACGCCGGCCATCGATCACCCGTTCACTCCAGTTCAAAGTTACCACTTCTGCATCCACTCCCTGCACACTAGAGGGGCAATATTACCGAGGCTGATAAACGTACAAACCCACACGTCTTTGGGATGTGGGAGGAAACCAGAGCACTCAAAGGAAACCCACACGGTCACAGGGAGAAACGTGTAAACTCCACACAGGCAGCACCCGAGGGCAGGATCGCGCCAGGGTCTCTGGTGCTGTCGGGCAGCAGCTCTACCAGCCGCGCCACTGTTCAGCTCCTCTCTGCCATTTTTTCCAGCACATGTAAACAGCGTTTCCAGGGGTTGGAGATGAAGTTGAAGTTGAGCAGGGAGTTTGGGAGGATGACAATTTAGCAGCGGGCAGGACTGCCACGTGGCACTGGTAGTGAATGAGAAGTGATAAGGTAACAGTAGAGTGTAGAATGAAATGTAGAATGAATGAAAAGCAGAATGTCACAGACAGAGGAAGGACATGTAATTGGAAGAGTGCCTCAGAGAAAGGAAAATAAGGGGGTGAGGGGGGACGGGAGTAAAGAGTCAGGATTGCATGTTCTTTACATGAATGCATGAAGCATTCACTGCAGGTTAAATGAATTTGTGGCATAAATAGGGAAAAATGGATTGACCCAATATTCTTCTTCTTGCGTTTGGCATGCACAACCTAAAGTTGTAGATACAGGGTAGACATCCAGGCCAGGACAGCATCAGTTACTGGATGCATGGCTTTGATGCACCCAGGGGAAAGCCTCAGTGGGCAGTCATTCACGATGTGTGAGATGGTCTGGACTGGATATCCGCAGGCGCGAGCAGGGCTGTCTGTCATCCCCCACTGATGCAGGTGATGGGCTGTTCTTGCATGGAGGGTGCGGATTCTGTTCAGAGTTAGCCATTGCTTGCGATGGAGGTCAAAACCCGGTGGGGTCCGTGATGACCTCTCCGTTGTTGGTGTTGGCATCTTTCTAGGCTCTGCTTTACTCAGTCTAGGAGTTAACATCTTCCAGGGATTTAACGGATGTCCAGAAGGGTTTGCGGGACTTCAGGCGCATGTTGGGCAGATTGTTCAAGTCAGCGTGGATGGGAAGGTCAGGGTTAGCCTCGATGGTGAACCAACATCCTCTCCCTTCTGCGTATGCTGGGAGGGGTGATATGAGAGAGGACAGGGAGCCACTGCAAAGGTGTTGACTTAAGCGTCCCTGTGATGACCCGCATTGCAGAAGTGCCTCGACCAGAAACATCACGTATTCCTTTTCTCCAGGGATGCTGCCTGACCTGCTGAGCTACTCCAGCATATTGTGCCTATATCTTAGGTGTAAACCAGCATCTGCAGCTATCAGCAATTATAGACAAGTGGTCGAACAATGACCAAGGCTGGGAACTGACTACAGGATTTAATTATTTGGAACAATATTCTAAATGGAGAGTTAAGGGGAATGGGGGTTGTGCCTCTGAAAATAAAAGTGTCTTCCGTGTCCGTGAGACAGGATAGTTCTCACTAGTTCAAGTTCAAGTTCAAATTAAATTTATCATCACACGCACCATTTGGTACAGTGAGATTTGAATTACCACACAGCCATACGAATAAAAAGAACACAATACACGATAGAATTTAACATGAACATCCCCACACAGCGGATCAACTGTGAGGGAAGACAGTAAAGTTCAGTCATCTTCCTCTTTGTTCACCCGTGGCCGGGGCCTTTGAGCCCTCCGCAGTCCCTGCTACGGGCGGCCCGATGTTCAGGCCCTCTCGCCGGGATGATGGAACTTCGACGTCGGAACGGAGTACACTCTCAGCGGCTTGGAGTTTGTGAATCGGCCACTTCCTACCGGAGACCGCGGCTCCCAAAGTCCACAGGCCGAGCTGGGCGGAGATTCAACGCTGGCGACCTTCGGCTAAGGGATCCCAGGACGCCGCGATGTTAAAGTCAGCGCCGCCCGCGGCTGGAAGCTCCGCAATCACAGCTCCATGATGTTAAAGCAGCAGGCCCAACACTCCGGAGCTCCAACACAGGCCTCGCCCCGCTCCTGGTAAGGCATCGCCCTGCTCCGCGATGGAATTCTGAGCTGCGCTGCAGCTAAAACTCTGGCCGCGCCAATCCAGATGGCAGGCCGCGGGGGGGGAAGATGCGACTCGGAGAAAAGATGCATCCTCGACCAGGAAGTGACTGAGAAAATGGTTTCCCCCTTTCCCTCCCCTACCATCCACATAAAAAAGCCTAAGAAACCTCAAAAACCATACTTTTTGACACACTAAAAATAACAAAAAGTGTGAAATGACAGACAAGCTGCTGGCGAGGCTGCATAGAAATGAAAAGTGACAGAAACAATGGTAGGAGTAGGCTATTGGCTTCCTAGTAGTAATCATAATATCAGGTAGCGATCAATCAAGGGGAAGGGTCCCAACTCGAAACGTCATCTATCCATGTTCTTCAGAGATGCTGCCTGAGCCCTGATTTACTCCAGCACATTGTGTTCAACACAAGATTCCAGCATCTGCAGTTCCTTGTGACGTGAAGATCTTGTAAAGAAGATGGTGCTATAATCCGGGATGATTTTGCCAGTGTTCTGGGAAATATATAGAATATATTAACTGGGTGCTCTTGTGTCCTCTCACATCCCAAACATGTGCAGGTATCCATTGTAAATTTCCCTAGTATGTCGATGAGTGGTAGAAGCTAGCTTCCAGGGGAGAGAGATGGGATTGTGAGATGAATACAATGGGTTCAGGCAGGATTAGTATAAAAGTGGATAACAGGGATTCAGCAGCTAAAAGAGCTGTTTCTGCATGGTGTACCTCTATGACGAGGACAATTTCCTAGAACAATAAAGTGTGGGTTCAATTTGGGATATGTTAGAATCCATTCATGTGTAACTGGATAGGGTTAATTAACAATCTGATGCTTGGATATCCCCTCGGGAATAGTGAGTATAACATTATGGAACTTCACATTTAGTTTGAGATTGACAAGTTTAAAGTCTGAAGCTAAAGATTTAAACTTAAATCAAGGCAATTACACAGGGCACAATGAATGGGCAGGTTAGATGAAGTAGGTTGGGAACTTAAACTAAAAGGTAATATGGTTCGTAGGTTGTGGCAGACAGAAGGATTTTTAAAATATAATTCTAAACTAATATACACATTCCATTGAGATATAACGACTCCATGGGAAAAGTGATACTTTGTGATGTTCACTTAAGATGTTCAGAATGGTATTAAATTTAAAGAAAAGCCTTATAAAGTTACACGCAACAGTAACAGGCCTGAGAACTGGGTGAATTTTCAATCTTGTAAAGAGTGAGTAAAGAATTAAGAGGAAGAAAATGGAACATGAAAGCAAACTAGTGAGGAATACATAAATGGATTGAAAGAGCATCTGGAAAAATATTTTTAAAAAGGAGCAAATGTTGATCCCCAGAAGCTTGGATCAGAGATTTATTAACAGGCAATTGTGGATTTGTCGAACAGAAATTTTGTGACTTTCTTCTTCAGTGAGAGATATAAGAATTGTACTCCACAAATAGTAGGAAATGTGAAAGACACAAAGTGCTGGAGCAACTCAGCGGGCCAGGCAGCATCTCCGGAGAAAAGGGACAGTTGACATTTTGAGTCAGAACCCTTCTTCAGTATGAAATAGTGTGATTGAGAGAGGGGGGAGGGGGGAGGCGACAGAGGGGTGAGGGGGAGAGAGAAACAATTAATATCAGTTTCTCTGTGTCACGTGGCATCATAAATAGACGGTGGATTAGTATCTAGTGGTCTGGATTTGGTCTTTGCCAGCATTAATTACCCATGGACAGATGGTGGTAAACCTTCTTGTTGGGCTAGTGCTGTGCTTCTGAAGATGGTACACGCATTGATTTAGACTTAGTGACAATGAATCAGTGGTGATATAGTGTGCAACTTGGTGTATCCATCTGCTTGCTGCCCTTATCCTTCTTGATGGTAGGTTTGGCAGACTAGGGAGATGCTGTCAGAATGACCTAGGCAAGGTGCAGGGAGTCATAGTCATACAATAGGGAAACAGGCCCTTCGGCCCAACTAGCCCATGCCGACCAAGTTGCCCCATCCATACTAGTCCCATCTGCCTGTATTTGGCACATATTCCTCCAAATCTTTCCTATTCGTGCCCCTGTCCAAATGGCTTTTAAATGTTTCTAGACCAAGTGAGACCCGTTGGGTCGCATCTCCTCAACGCGCAGTTGTGGGGGGAGGGGGAGGGGGCGGCCTGCTGCGTAACACACACACACTAACCACCCCCATTGATATTATATTAATTTTTTTCATTCGGGAGAGAGGAGGATAGAGAGAGGACAGAGAGACAGAGAGGGGAGGGACACAGAGAGAGAGGGGACAGGACACAGGCAGAGGAGGGGAGGGGAGGAGTGGGAGGAGGGAGGGGAGAGGAGGAGGGGGGAGAGGAGGAGGGGGAAGAGGAGGAGGGGGCAAGAGGAGGAGGGGGGCAAGAGGAGGAGGGGGGCAAGAGGAGGAGGGGGGCAAGAGGAGGAGGGGGAAGAGGAGAAGGGGAGAGGAGGGGGGTGTTAATATTGGCTAAATTAAAGACTCCATAAAATGGAGGATCCCTGCACATGTCAGAATTGCTTAACCCTTGTCAGCTGAACTTTACAGGCTTTGATTAGCCAGTCTAGGCTCAGTCTGATATGCAGGATGGTAAAGGGTCCAGGTGTTCTCCCTGTTTCTCTTACATTGATAACATGTATAGTGGTTTGCAAACTAACCTTAAATGCATCATTTCTATTGGATCGCTACAAAAGCATTGTAAACAGTATACATAATGTTGCAAGACGGTCATCCTGTTAATTGATGATTGGTCGAACTGTTGAGCGTTGGAGAAATTGTTTGAATCTCAGGGCACATGTTCCAATGTTTGTTCTTGTTAGCTTCCTTCGAGTGCTTTTTTTCTTATACAATGTATGAACTGTTGTATTAGTGGGTTAGGGAAATGTCTGTTGTGTATGGGGTTAATCGATATCTGTAATTGGGTTATTAGGAGACCACCCCCATGTGGTTCGGCCCCTCAAAGTCCCAGGACACATAAAAGTCTGCAGCCACGAGGTCCAGGGTCGATCATCTGGGAGAGCGCTTGGGACTGCATGACATTCTGGAGTGTCTCTGTCTGAGCGAGGCCTAGAGGGGTTGAACAAGCAGACACGAGGATCGAACCTGCGGTGGGATAGGTACAGTAGTTGAACTGTGTTGCGCTTTTGTTAAAATAAAATGTAGTTGTTTCAGTGTTTGATTCAGTGTTTTTACTGAAACTAGACTGGGGGGAAGCTTAGAAACGAGTAATTTACATTGGGGACTCGTCCGGGATCTCGAAAGATCCCCAAACACAAGTTTGCGATCAAGAGTGTGGAGCTGTTTCGATTGCGAGTGCAGAAATTGGGCCCACGATGTCGTTTTCGCATTGATTTTCGGCACTTCGTCAGTCGGAGCGGATCGATCATTCACGGGTTTGGAAAGGGTCTAATCAAGATCATTAGAACAGAGTCTAGCAAGCACAGGGGTGGTTAGCATGCCTTTGGGTTAGGGGCCCATAAAACCAGGGTGGGGTTAGAGGTACTGCTGGGGTTGGGTTAGAGGCCCTTTCCTGGGTTAAAGGCCCAAAACTTTGGTCGTAGTTGGAAGACTGCATCTGCTTTAACGAGAGCCAAACGTGCTTCATCGGACTTGGTATCCAAATTGGTGGGGTATTAAAATACAGGTCTCGCCTTCGATCGGATCTTTGCTGGATGCGCAAATTGAAAAGGTGCGCTTTGAAAATCGGCATCGATAGCTCACAGCGTGAAGTGGCTAGGCACTGGATCAGCAGAGAGGAGTGTCTGTGTGTAGGTATCTGAGTCTCTACCTGAAGCGACGCCAAAGAACCTCGAGAAGGTATTGGGCTTGGATGGACAGAGTATAGATCGGCCGGAATACTCCAGTCCGTTCAAGAATTCAACTGAGCAATTTTAGTTGATTCGAGAGTTTGCGTAGTAGAAGAGATACGCACTAAAATTAGGAGTTCGAGTTCGAGTCTATATTTGCAAAGCCAATTTTTCAAATACAGAGTTTCATATTGAAGTTCTGCCAGTAAGGTGGAATTCGAATTCCTGTATATAGATAGAACTTCGGAGTTGCTGCTTATCTGTGATCGATTCCAAATAGCAACTGATCAACAGTGAATATTAACCCTCTGGTCGATTGTTGACTAGTACCTGATAGCGAAGAGTACCTGAGAGACGGGAACCTGATTTACTTGAGGAAAAGTAATCCAAATAGCGAAGGGTACCCCTAATTCTGTTGAACTTAGAGAGGAGGGATGGAGGACCCCCAATAGAAATCCAGTCTTAGCAGAGGGATAGTAACATTCTGGAGGAAAAGTAGTCATTTACGTAGTACCACTCAGCAAAGAGTAAACTAGGAAGGGGAAAATCTTTGTTATCAGAGGGAGAGGTTCACTGCGTGATAACAGCGTGGCACGGCGTCGAGATCGAGTGTTCGTGAATTGTGCGCTAGTGTTTTAAATCATTTTGTAAATTGTAAACATCTAGCTTTTCGTATTGTCATAGGATCGAGATTTTGTAAATATTCTATGTATGTAAATACACTGTATACTAAGAATTAAAAATTAAGATTTAGATCACGTTAAGTCCGCAGACCGTCATTTGTGTTGCTGCTTGTGTGAATGTTTACGGATTAGAAACTTGAAGTAAGAGTGTGTTTAAGTTTAAATATTCATATTTGTTTCAGATTGTATTGTGAGAATCTGAATCAGAGTGGTTCGATCAGGGATTGTACTCCTTCGATTGCTGCGTCAGGGGCGGAGTCATCCCGCTGACCGATCGTGCCACGAGGAGGATTACTTGGAGCACATGATTTGTAATAAGTGAATGTTTTTGATTTATGCAGGAGTGTGGTTAGGTATACTTCTGATAAGTGGTATAATTTAATTTTTCAGTTCAATTTTGCTCACAAGTTTAGAGTTCATTTGCATGCGTTCAGATTAAGATCAGGGATAGGAGACGAGCTGTGAGAATGTGTGTGAGTGTGATTGGTTGTTTCCTGGAGCATTTTGATTTGAATATTGCCTAAAACGACTTTGTTAATTTCAAATTTAAAAAGGGAAATTGTTAAGAGGTGCGAGTAGAAACATAGAAACATAGAAAATAGGTGCAGGAGCAGGTCATTCGGCTCTTCGAGCCTGTACCGCCATTCAATATGATCATGGCTGATCATCCAACTCAGTATCCTGTACCTGCCCTCTCTCCATACCCCCTGATCCCTTTAGCCACAATGGCCACATCTAACTCCCTCTTAAATAGCCAAGGAACTGGCCTCAACTACCTTCTGTGGCAGATAATTCCAGAGACTCACCACTCTCTGTGTGAAAAATGTTTTCCTCATCTCGGCCCTAAAGGAATTCACCCTTATCCTTAGACTGTGACCCCTTGTTCTAGACCTCCCCAACATCGGGTACAATCTTCCTGCATCTAGCCTATCCAACCCCTTAAGAATTTTGTAAGTTTCTATAAGATCCCACCTCGGTCTTCTAAATTCTAGCGAGTACAAGCCAAGTCTATCCAGTCTTTCCTCATATGAAAGTCCAGACATCCCAGGAATCAGTCTGGTGAACCTACTCTGTACCCCCTCTATGGCAAGAATGTCTTTCCTCAGATTTGAAGACCTAAACTGAACGCAATACTCCAGGTGTGGTCTCACTAAAACCCTGTACAACTGCAGTAGAACCTCCCTTCTCCTATACTCAAATCCTTTCGCTATGAATGCTAACATACCATTTGCTTTCTTCACTGCCTGCTGCACCTGCATGCCTACTTTCAATGATTGGTGTACCATGACACCCAGGTCTCGTTGCATCTCCCCTTTTCCTAATTTGCCGCCATTCAGATAATAGTCTACCCTCCTGTTTTTGCCACCAAAGTAGATAACCTCACATTTATCCACATTATACATGCATCATAGAAATCAGGAGTGCATTTGAGCCCACTCACCTAGTATCCTATCCAAGATCCCTTACAAAGGGCCACATCCAACTCACTGCTGCATCTATCATGCATTTGCCACCTCCTAGCATCCTCACTCGCACCTCCTCGCACCACACTACCCCCCAGCATAGTGTCATCCGCAAACTTGGAGATGTTGCATTCAATTCCCTCGTCCAAATCATTAATATATATTGTAAATAGCTGGGGTCCCAGCACTGAGCCTTGCGCTACCGCACTAGTCACTGCCTGCCATTCTGAAAAGGACCCGTTTACTCCTACCCTTTGCTTCCTGTCTGCCAGCCAGTTCTCTATCCACATCAATACTGAACCCCCAATACCGTGTGCTTTAAGTTTGTATACTAATCTCTTATGTGGGACCTTGTCGAAAGCCTTCTGAAAGTCTAGATATAACACATCCACTGATTCTCCCGTATCCACTCTACTAGTTACATCCTCTAAAAATTCTATAAGATTCGTCAGATATGATTTATCTTTCATAAATCCATGCTGACTTTGTCCAATAATTTTACCACTTTCCAAATGTAACGCTATCCCATCTTTAATAACTGACTCTAGCAGTTTCCCCACTACCGATGTTAGACTAACTGGTCTGTAATTCCCTGTTTTCTCTCTCCCTCCTTTTTTAAAAAGTGGGGTTACATTAGCTACCTTCCAATCCTCAGGAACTACTCCAGAATGTAAGGAGTTTTGAAAAATTATCACTAATGCATCCACTATTTCTGTGGCTACTTCCTTGAGTACTCTGGGATGCAGACTCTCTGGCCCTGGGGATTTATCGGCCTTTAATCCATTCAATTTACCCAATACCACTTCCCGGCTAACCTGGAATTCACTCAGTTCCTCCACCTTATTTGAGCCCCGGTCCCCTGCTATTTCCGGCACATTATTTATGTCTTCCTTATTGAAGACAGAACCAAAGTAGTTATTCAATTGGTCTGCCATGTCCTCGTTCCCCATGATCAATTCACCTGTTTCTGACTGCAAGGGACCTACATTTGTTTTAACTAATCTCTTTCTCTTCACATATCTACAAAAACTTTTGCAATCAGTTTTTATGTTCCCTGCCAATTTTCTTTCATAATCTAATTTTCCCTTTCCTAATTAAGCCCTTTGTCCTCCTCTGCTGGATTCTGAATTTTTTCCAGTCCTCTGGTAGGCTGCCTTTTCTGGCTAATTTGTATGCTTCATCTTTTGTTTTTATACTATCCCTGATTTCCTTTGTTATCCATGATGCACTACCTTCCCTGATTTATTATTTTGCCAAACTGGGATGAACAATTGTTGTAGTTCATCCATGCTGTCTTTAAATACCTTCCATTGCACATCCACTGTCAACCCTTTAAGAATCACTTGCCAGTCTATCTTGGCCAATTTATGTCTCATACCTTCAAAGTTACCTTTGTTTAAGTTCAGAACCCTTGTTTCTGACTTAATTATGTCACTCTCCATCCTAATGAAGAACTCAACCATATTATAGTCACTCTTGCGCATGGGGCCACGCACAACAAGACTGCTAACTAACCTTTCCTCATTACTCAATACCCAGTCTAGAATAGTCTGCTCTCTTGTTGGTTCCTCTACATGTTGGTTTAGAAAACTATCCAATAAATCCTCTTCCTCAGCACCCCTGCCCATCTGATTCACCCAATCTATATGTAGATTGAATTCATCCATTATAACTGTTTTACCCTTGTTGCACGCATTTCTAATTTCCTGTTTGATGCCATCCCCAACTCCACTACTACTGTTAGGTGGCCTGTACACACCTTCCACTAGCGTTTTCTGCCCCTTAGAGTTTCGCAACTCTACCCATATCAATTCCACATCCTCCAAGCTAATGTCCTTCCTTTCTATTGCATTAATCTCCTCTCTCATCCAGCAACGCTACCCCACCTCCTTTTCCTTTCTGTCTATCCCTCCTGAATATTGAATATCCCTGGATGTTCAGCTCCCAGCCTTGGTCCCCTGGAGCCATGTCTCCGTGATCCTATCTAAAGCATAGTCATTAATAGCTATCTGCACATTCAACTCGTCCACCTTATTATGAATGCCCCTTGCATTGAGACACTAAGCCTTCAGGCTTGTTTTTACAACACTCTTACTCCTTATACAATTATGTTTAAAGTGGCCCCTTTTGATTTTTGTGTAATAATATTTTTATTAAAAGGAATCCATCATAACAACGGTATAACAACTTTTCAAATACACAACCAACTTATTTCAATAAGTATACGAATGTTACGAATAGTTCTTATAAACTTCTATTTTTTTTTAAAGTAGAAAAATAAAAGAATAGATTTTAATCAATAAGAATGGTGATTAAATAATAATTTTGATTATAAAGACAGAGAAAGAGAAAAGATAGAAGAAAAAAAATATGTATATATTCTTGTTATATATATGTAATTAAAATAAAGTATTATATAGAAAAAAAGAGAGATTATAGTATACATCTTAATAGTGAATAACACAATTTCAAATAGCGATATCAATGGAGACATGTATACAAATCAAAAAGAAAAACAGAGAGTTATTTTCATCTAATCCTGCCAGGTACCCATTGAGTTGTGATGCCAAGAACAGCTACCCCTTCAAATATTCTGTATATGGAGACCATATCTGTTCAAAGAGTTCGTATTTGTCCATTAGGACAAATCTGATTCTTTCCAAATGCAACGTCTCCAACATTTCCACTGTCCACATTTTAATTGTGGGGGATAATGTTCCCTTCCAAAATTTCAATATTAATTTTTTCCCTATTATCAAACAGTAATCCAAGAAATTTCTTTGGTTTACTGTTAATATTAGATTTGAATCCGGATCTCCTAATATTATTAATTTTGGATCTGGGTCTAGTTTAATTTTAAGAACTTCAGAGATAACTCTAAAGATTTCTGTCCAATAATAATTAAGTTTTATACATGTTACAAAACTATGCGTTAAATTAGCTTCCAAGTTCTGACATTTATCACAAATAGGAGAAATGTTAGAATAAATTCTATTTAATTTTGTTTTTGAATAATGTAATCTGTGTAATACCTTAAATTGTATCAATAAATGTCTAGCATTTAATGAGCAACAATGTATACATTGTAGGCTTTCTTCCCAAGTTTCCTTCGTTATAGATAAACCCATTTCATTTTCCCATGTTTATCGATATATTTCCGAAGTTGGGATTTCCTTATCCAAAATAGTATTATATATATACGCTATTAATTTTTCTGTATTTGGGTGTTTATTAAACAATTCAACTAATAATCCTGGTTTGCTATTTTTATAGTCTTGCGTATTTGACTTAATATAATTTCTAATTTGTAAATACCTAAATATGTTATTTGACTGCAATCCATAGATATCCTGTAACTCTTGAAATGAAAGAAATTTTCCTTCCTTGTCAAGGTGTTCTATCCTTTTAATTCCTAAATCATTCCAGTGTCTAAACCCCTTGTCCAATACAGAGGGCTTAAACAAAGGATTATTCATAATTGGCAAACAAAGTGACAAATTATCCATATGTAGGGTCTTAACTATTTGTTTCCAAATACGTCTATTGCTATGAATTATAGGGTTATTACCATACATTTTTTTTTGTACTTCCCTTGGTGCAAAAAGAATCGAACCTTCATCAAAAGGCAAACAGTCTTCCTTTTCCATCTTTAGCCAGCTTGGTTCATGATCTAAATTTACCAACCAAAAATACATATTCTTAATCTGAACTGCCCAGAAATAATATAGGAAATTTGGTAGTGCTAGTCCACCATTTATTTTAGATTTAGATAGATGTTTTTTACTTATTCGATGGTTTTTATGGTCCCAAATAAAACTATTAACCAAAGTATCTATAGTTTTAAAAAACATTTTAGGGAGATATAAAGGGATTGCTTGAAATAAATATAACAATTGTGGTAAAAAGCCCCTTTTGATTTTTGCCCTGGAAACCCACCCTCTCTTATTCTCTGTTTATTATTTTTTTCTTCTTTCCCCCCTACATGTTGGGTCTGAGTGCTTCCTTCTCTGCTTCCTTATCCAACAGAATGGGAAACCATGCTAATAAAGAAATGACCGCTGACTCGGAAAGTCCTCTGCAAGAAATATGCTGTGAATTTCCACAAAAAGCTGATCGATTGAGAATCCTTTCTGGATCGTTAAATAGAGAACCCGGGAATGAATTATGGCCCTGATGGGGAATAGGTACAGCAAAGGGATTAAAATACATTGATTAGATTATATTGCAGTGCAGCGATAATGCAAAGGCACAGGAATCAATTGAATTGTGGAGAGATTATTATGAGAAACAGAAATCGAGTAGAGCGGAGGAAAGAATGGCAAGTTGGAAGGAAGCAACTCTAAACGGGGGATAGTATTAGAAGATACTGAAGCATTTGAACCTCCAGGTAGCCTAAGGTAAAAGTCTGAGAGTATTAAAGATAAAGGGAGGAGGAAAATTTTCACAGAACGATTATCATCCATATGTCTTAAGTGCGAGGACCCGATGGTTGCCACTAGTTACAGGGGGGATGACGATGATTATTTAGAAGACTGGGAGAGTGTTAGAATTAGAAATTCAGGTCAAACACCTTATTCATCTTACGATCCCAATACCTCAAATGCACATCGTGGAGTTAGTAATAGGAATAGACAATCAAATCCCAGGACACAAACTTCCTTAACCCGACCACTCCGTCCATTATAGACAGTCCTAGAGTTCATGGTACCAGAAGTCAAACTAGGAAAAAGACTAAATTAGTCATGGAGAAAGAAGAGCATACCCTTAGACAAATTGAACGAGCAGTTAAGGAAGGAAGGAAATCCTTTAGAAAGTACCGTGAACCCCCTGGTGAAGGGGAAGATAAATCTGGGTGTGAGACCATAAATGAAGAGGCTGAGTTAAACAACAACCTTTCTAAACAATCCTTTCTAAAGGATTTCCTTCCTTCCGTCCTTAACTGCTCGTTCAATCTCAGGATTACTGCCTGTGCCACGCGACAGTGAGAGTAGAATGGAGCGAGGTGGAGGGTAAATGCGTGGCTGAAGGAATGGTGCAGAGGGCAGGGATTCAAGTTTTTGGATCATTGGGACCTCTTTTGGGGAAGGTGTGACCTGTACAAAAAGGACGGGTTGCACTTGAACCCAAGGGGGACCAATATCCTGGCGGGGAGATTTGCAAAGGCTACTGGGGAGACTTTAAACTAGAACGGTTGGGTGGAGGGACTCAAATAGAGTTAGCTAATAGACAGTGTGTGAGGCAGGAGGCAGAGAAGGGAAGCACTCAGACCCAACATGTAGGGGAGAAAGAAGAAAAAGATAATAAACAGAGAATAAGAGGTGATGGGTTTCTTAAATGTGTGAGCAGAGAGCAGAGAGACAGGGGGGTGTAAAATGAGGGTAGAAGCAATAGGTAGCAAGGTGAAAAGTAAAAGTGGCAGGCGGGCAAAAATCAAAAAGGGCCACTTTTCAACATAATTGTACAGAGGGTAAAAGTGTTGTAAAAACAAGCCTGAAGGCTTTATGGCTCAATGCAAGGAGCATTCGTAATAAGGTGGATGAGTTGAATGTGCAGACAGTTATTAATGAATAGAATATAGTTCGGATCACGGAGACATGGCTCCAGGGTGACCAAGGCTGGTAGCTGAACATCCAGGGATATTCAATATTCAGGAGGGATAGACAGAAAGGAAAAGGAGGTGGGGCGTTGCTGGGTAGAGAGGAGATTAATGCAATAGAAAGGAAGGACATTAGCTTGAAGGATGTGGAATCGATATGGGTAGGGCTGCGAAACACTTAGGGGCATAAAACGCTAGTGAGAGTTGTGTACAGGCCACCTAACAGTAGTCGTGGAGTTGGGGATGGCATCAAACAGGAAATTAGAAATGCGTGCAACAAACCTAAAACAGTTATAATGGGTGACCTCAATCTACATATAGATTAGGTGAATCAAATTGGCAGGGGTGCTGAGGAAGAGGATTTCTTGGAATGTATGCAAAATAGTTTTCTAAACCAACATGTAGAGGAACCAACGAGAGAGCAGGCTATTCTAGACTGGGTATTAAGTAATGAGGAAGGGTTAGTTAGCAGTCATGTTGTGCATGGCCCCTTGGGCAAGAGTGACCATAATATGGTTGTTCTTCATTAGGATGGAGAGTGACATAATTAATTCAGAAACAAGGGTTCTGAACTTAAAGAAATGTAACTTTGAGGATAACTTTGAGGCCAAGATAGATTGGCAATTGATTCTTAAAGGGTTGACAGTGGATAGGCAATGGAAGGTATTTAAAGACAGCATGAATGAACTACAACAATTGTTCATCCCAGTTTGGCAAAAGAGTAATCAGGGAAGGTAGTGCATCCGTGGATAACAAGGGAAATCAGGGATAGTATCAAAACAAAAGATGATGCATACAAATTAGCGAGAAAAATCAGCTTACCAGAGGACTGGGAGAAATTCAGAGTCCGACTTCCGGTGGTGCTATGGAGGGCTAGAACGCAATGCCAGCCAGCTCCGTGAAAAAAATGAGGAAAAACCGGGGAGAAAAGGCCTACCTGCTGCCTGCTGTTTCTGCACCGGCTGCCGTGAGTGACGTCATCAGGCGCGCGACTCGTAATGGCAACACAGCGCAGCCCACCCGCAGATAAAACAAAACTCCGGTATACAAGGAAAACGGCAGAACAAGAACAGGGCCCGACTGGAGCCTCGGCCTCAGGTAGGACACTATCCCTAGAAGATGTGTCGAAAAAACCGAAGAAAAAATCGGAAATTGAAGAACTCAAAGTTTTTTTTTGTACAAGAAATGGCTGAGTTAAAGTTGGAATTAAAGACTGAATTGGCAAAAATGAATATTAAGGAAGAAATAGAAAAAATCAAGGAGGAGATGAAGGAGTTAAAGTCTGAAATTAATACCTCGGCCATGGAATTATCTGACAAACTTCGAAAGGAAATTGCAGAAATATTGACGGATCAATCTGCAAGTATAGTGGAAGAGATGAATGAAAAAATCGAAAATAAGGTGGAAATAGAAATGGAACCTATGGTGGAAGAAATTAAGGAATAGTCGACAGCCATAAAGAACCTTGAAGAACTAGTCGAAACAAGTACTCAGACTACGAAAACACTCCTCAAAGAAATTCAACGTTTATCTGACTTACTGGGCAAAATAACTGATAAGTGTACTGAGTTGGAAGGACGCCAGAGAAGACAGAACCTAAGGATCGTGGGTATTTGAGAAGGGAGAGAAAAGAATCCAGATACCCGAGAGTTTACTGCAAACTTACTGCAAAAGGTTTTATCTCTGGAACAAATGCCTTTACTCGCCTGAGCACAGAGTCATGAGACGTTATACAAAGCAAGACGCCCCTCCAAGACAAATGATAGTAAAAGTCCAGTATGATCATGTCCTGGAGGAGATGATGAAGAAAATTATAAAAAGTAGAAATCTTACATATGAAGAAGATTCGATCAGCATCTACCGAGACTATCCAGCAGAGGTCTCCAAGAAACGAAATGCGTTCAAGGAGACCAAAAGAATTTTGAGGGAAGTGAAGAATCTGAAGTACAGTCTGAGGTACCCAGCCACCCTGAGAATTACCTACAACCAGGAAGAAAATTATTTCAAAAACCCAGCGGATGCAATGAGCTTTGCCCAAGGGATTAAGGAGCGAGAGGTGGACTGAATGAAAGCTTCAAAGATGAACTATAACAACAATTAAATTGTACTTTCAAGATTGGAACGGACTATGGACTCGTTTCATCTAAAGAAGATGGAGAAGGATGCGGATGGGAGATTCGGGGAGATACGGATTGGAGACACTCCTATGGATACTAATAATTAGAATAGTAACACTACTAATATTAATAACTAACACATACTAAAATTAATACCGTGGTATTATTATTAATTAAAGCTAATAACTACCAATTAATGATTAACAATTAACTATAGCTGATTTACTTAGGATTAAGTAAATAGTAAATATAAATACACAAAATATAAACTTTGACTTTATTTATCCCCCCTGGTACTTTTTATTTTTTTTTTACTTTTTCTATATTTTTCTTCCCTTTTTCTTATTTTTTATCATTACTTTATTCTTTATATTTTCTTATTATTATTGCTTTTTAATAAGTATTAAGTATAGATATTATCAAATACTTGACTGATGGATTTTGTACACATAAGAGTTTAATACTCCCGGTTAAATATTTGTATGGAATAACAATTTTAATGAATCATGGAAATGGATGAGTTAGTAACATCGACTACGGAAGTCTATAGATTGCTAGCTATGGTAGTATGGCTAACACTAACTACACCAATATTAGATGTAGTTTTTTCTTTCTTTGTGCACCCTACTAATCTCTTAATCTATCCTTTTTTTAATATTATCTCTTGTTATTATTATTTTACTTTTGAATGGAGTTATAAATCAATGCAAAGGAGGTATATACGTGAGAGATACTCAAAGGTTTTGAAATTTATCTATTCGGAGTTCGGGTGTAAAGTCGGGTATGTCGAGCTGAACCATTTGCCCTATTATATATTCCTTTAGATAAAAGATGCAAGACTTACAAATGAATATGGGGAATGGAGGAATAACGTTTTGTAGCTGGAATGTTAAAGGTATTAACAAACCAATTAAAAGAGGTAAAGTATTAGCACACTTAAAAGCACTTAAAGCAGATGTGGCATTCATCCAAGAGACACATCTAAAAAAAGAGGCAGAACATAGATTAAAGTCTAAATGGATTGACAAAGTGTATCATGCTTCTTTTACACACAAATCTAGAGGTGTAGCAATATTAATTCGTAAAGGCACTTCATTTAAACACACTTCAACAATAACTGATAGTGATGGTAGATATATTATTGTAATAGGAGAATTATACACACAAAAATGATTTTTGTCAATGTATACGGCCCAAATTTTGACAGCCCACTGTTTTTAAAAAAAATATTTAATACTATTCCGGAATTATCACAACACAACTTAATAATTGGAGGAGATTTAAATTGTACACTAGATCCTTATTTGGACAGATCATCAAAACAACGGAAACTTAAATCGCATTCCCGTGATCTAATAAATGCTAGTATATAGATACTAGTAATATTAAAGATGTTTGGAGAATGCAAAACCCAGCTGGACGGGAATACTCATTTTACTTACCTGTGCATAAAACTTATTCAAGAATAGATTATTTTTTGGTAGATTTAAAACTTATCCCATTCACTTATAATTCAAAATATCATAATATTATAATTTCAGATCACGCACCTTTAACTTTTATGATGAAAATAACTGGTAAAACGGAAAAACAGGGACATTGGAGATTTAACCCACACATTTTTAAAGACAAAATAACTCAAGAATACATCACAAAACAGATCAAGATTTTCTTTGAAATAAATGATACGCCTGAAATATCTTCGTCCCTATTATGGGAAACTTTTAAAGCGTATCTTCGGGGAATTATGATATCCTCTCAAGCATTTTATAATAAAGAGAATCGGAGGGAACAACAGGCATTGGAAAAGGAGATCAAACAATTAGATACAGAAAACGCTGTTAACCCAACCATAATAAAACATAATAAAATCTTTGCATTGAATACAAAAATTAAATAAAATACAGTCAGACCAAGTTGTAAAACTATACCAATATACTAAACAAATACAATTTGAATTCGGAGATAAACCACAAAAATTATTGGCTCGTCAATTACGAAAATTGGAAGGAGAAAAATTAATCCAGAGGATTAAATCAGACAAAGGGGAATTATTAGTATAAACTAAAGATATAAATGAGAGATTTTTGCAATATTATAAACATTTATATTCAGCCAAAACGTCAGAAAATCGAATAGGAGTAGAAACATTTTTTAAAAATTGTAATCTAAAAGGACTGGATTCAGAAAATAGAGAATCACTCAACGCTGAAATAACTACTAAAGAAATCGAAGAAGCTATTAGGTCATTAAAAAATGGTAAAACTCCAGGACCGGATGGTATTGGATCAGAATTTTATAAAACATTCTATGATATGATAGCTCCACGTTTGAAGACACTTTATGAACACATTTATGCACAACAGAAGTTACCAGAAACATTAAATGAATCTATTATAACACTTATACCTAAATTAGATAAAAAATCTGGATGATCCAGGGTCGTATAGAGCCATAGCTCTTTTAAATACTGATCAAAAAATATTAACTAAAATACTAGCACAAAGACTAAATACAGTAAATTCAGACCAAACAGGATTTATACTAAAACGATACTCCTCAAACAACCTGAGAAACATAGAAACATAGAAACATAGAAATTAGGTGCAGGAGTAGGCCATTCAGCCCTTCGAGCCTGCACCGCCATTCAATATGATCATGGCTGATCATCCAACTCAGTATCCCGTACCTGCCTTCTCTCCATACCCTCTGATCCCCTTAGCCACAAGGGCCACATCCAACTCACTCTTAAATATAGCCAATGAACTGGCCTCAACTACCCTCTGTGGCAGAGAGTTCCAGAGACTCACCACTCTCTGTGTGAGAAGATTATTCAATATTATATACTCGAAAAGAAACATTAATAAAGATCTATCAATTATTTCGTTGGATGCAGAGAAAGCTTTCGATCAGATTGAATGGTCTTATTTATTTTCGGTTATGGAAACTTTTCAGTTGGGAGAGAAGTTTATAACATGGGTTAAGCTACTATATAGCAAGCCAACAGCTAGAATATTAATAAATCAAATGTTAACAACTAAATTTAATTTATTCCGTGACTGTAGACAAGGTTGTCCTTTATCTCCACTACTGTTCGCACTGGCAATTGAACCATTAGCTCAGCGCGTCAGATTACATCCTGAAATATATGGGTATGAAACCAAAGAAACTGAAAATAAAATCTCTTTATATGCAGATGATGTATTACTTTATATTACAAAGCCGGAAATTAGTATTCCTAACTTATTAGATTTAATAACTCAATTTGGATTGATTTCAGGATACAGAATTAATTGGAATAAACTTATGCCAATAACGGGAAACAACTCACATATATTACAACAATATCCTTTTAAGATAGCAAATGAAAAAATAAAATATCTTGGAATTCATGTAACAAAAAGATTTGATTCTTTATTTCAATCTAATTTCCCACCCCTATTGAATAAACTACTTAAGGATATCCTATATTGGAAAACATTACCTATTTCAATGCTAGGTAGAATTAATGCGATAAAAATGATTTTTCTTCCGCAATTATTATACCTGTTTCAACTGATCCCGATATATCTTCCTAAAATTTCTTTTAAGAAAGTGGACTCTATAGTTACCAACTTTATTTGGGATTATAAGAGCCATAGAATAAATAAAAAATATCTATGTAAATCAAAAATAAATGGAGGTTTTGCATTGCCTAATTTTATGTTTTATTATTGGGCAGTTAATAATAAAAATATGAACTTTTGGTTGGAAGAAGTAGATAAACAACCAAACTGGTTAAAAATGGAAAAGGAAGATTGTTCACCTTTTGAAATTAGCTCGATTTTATTTGCTAATACTAAAATACATAAAAAAAGTTATAGAGGAAATCCAATAATAGAAAGTGGCATACATATTTGGAAACAATTAAAGAAAACATTAAAATTAGAAAGTATACCACTGGCTCTTCCCATTGCAAATAACATCACTTTTAAACCTTCAATGATGGATAAAGGTTTTTTTAAATGGAAGAACTATGGAATAAATAAGATGGGTGATCTCTATAGGGAAAGTTTATTCCTTTCATTTCAGGAATTACAACAAAATTATGGATTACACTCAAAAGAGTACTTTAGATATTTACAAATTAGAGACTATGTTAAATCAAACACAGAGGATTTTAGAAATAGAAAGACAGAAATTTTAGATTAATGTCTAAATAAATATCCGAATACAGAAAAATTAATATCATATATTTATAATATTTCACTGGGAAATGCTTTACCAAACTCGGAAATATATAGGCAAGCATGGGAAAACGAATTAGGACAAACAATTAGTGTAGAAGTATGGAATGAAAGTTTACAACATATACACCACTGCTCATTAAATGCCAGACATTCCCTGATACAATTTAAAGTTTTACATAGATTACACTTTTTGAAATCCAAATTAAACAGAATTTTTTCAAATGTTTCTGCTATATGTGACAAATGTCAGCATTTAGAAGCTAATCTAACGCATTCATTCACAAAATGTATAAAAATTACTAATTTTTGGATAAAATGTTTTAACATAATTTCGAAAGTAGTTAATGCAAATTTGACTCCAGACTCAAAATTAATTATATTAGGAATAATAGAAACGGATCATCTACTAACAACACAGCAAATATTTTTTATTGGTTATAGTTTAATAATCGGTAAAAAACTAATACTAAGATTTTGGAAAGGTCCTACATCCCCTACAATCAAAATGTAGATTACAGAAATGTCGGAGACACTTCATCTGGAAAGACTAAGATTTGTCCTTTTGGACAAGCTAGATCATTTATTGAATACTTAAAGGGTCAAGGAGGTCTGGTTCGAGGGCCTGACTGAAGCCTGAATGAAGGAATGGATGAAGAACTATATACAATAGACCACGCATATATCTCCAATGAAGAATATCTTGCTTTATACTCCACTCATTTTATCGATTTTCTTTTTATTATTTCTCTTTACTATTTTCTTGCTGTTATAAAATAATAAAAAATATAGAAGTATAAATAAGAACGTAAACTTAAAAAATATTAAGAATGTATGTGACGAATAATATGTTTTTTTCTTTTTTTGATTTTATGTTATTCCTTCTTAATATGTATTTACTTCTAATAAAAATATTTAACAAAAACAAAAAATAAATTCAGAGTCCAGCAGAGGAGGACAAAGGGCTTAATTAGGAAAGGGAAAATAGATTATGAATGAAAACTGGCAGGGAACATAAAAACTGACTGCAAAGGTTTTTATAGATGTGAAGAGAAAAAGATTAGTTAAAACAAATGTAGGTCCCTTGCAGTCAGAAACAGGTGAATTGATCATGGGGAACAAGGACATGGCAGACCAATTGAATAACTACTTTGGTTCTGTCTTCAATAAGGAAGACATAAATAATCTGCCGGAAATAGCAGGGGACCGGGGGTTGAATGAAAAACAGGTTAGCCGGGAAGTGTTGTTAGGTAAATTGAATGGATTAAAGGCTGATAAATCCCCAGGGCCAGATAGGCTGCATCCCAGAGTACTTAAGGAGGTAGCCCCAGAAATAATGGGTGCATTAGTGATAATTTTTCAAAACTCTTTAGATTCTGGAGTAGTTCCTGAGGATTGTAGAGTAGCTAATGTAACCCCAGTTTTTAAAAGGGGAGGGAGAGAGAAAACGGGGAATTACAGACCAGTTAGTCTAGACAAAGTCAGCATGGATTTATGAAAGGTAAATCATATCTGACGAATCTCATAGAACCTTCTGAGGATGTAACTAGTAGAGTGGATAAGGGAGAACCAGTGGATGTGTTATATCTGGACTTTCAGAAGGCTTCGACAAGGTCCCACATAAGAGATTAGTATGCAAACTTAAAGCACACGGTATTTGGGGTCCAGTATTGAGGTGGATAGAGAACTGGCTGGCAGACAGGAAGCAAAGGGTAGGAGTAAACGGGTCCTTTTCAGAATGGCAGGCAGTGACCAGTGGGGTACCGCAAGACTCGGTGCTGGGACCCCAGCTATTTACAATATATATTAATGAGTTGGACGAGGGAATTGAATGCAACATCTCCAAGTTTGCAGATGACACGAAGCTGGGGGGCAGTGTTAGCTGTGAGGAGGATGCTAGGAGGCTACAAGGTGACTTGGATAGGTTGGGTGTGTGGGCAAATGCATGGCAGATGCAGTATAATGTGGATAAATGTGAGGTTATCCGCTTTGGTGGCAAAAACAGGAAAGTAGACTATTATCTGAATGGTGGCCGATTAGGAAAAGGGGAGATGAAACGAGACCTGAGTGTCATAAAAATCATTGAAAGTAGGCATGCGGGTGCAGCAGGCAGTGAAGAAAGCGAATGGTATGTTGGCATTCATAGCAAAAGGATTTGTGTATAAGAGCAGGGAGGTTCTACTGCAGTTGTACAGGGTCTTGGTGAGACCACACCTGGAGTATTGCATACAGTTTTGGTCTCCTAATCTGAGGAAAGACATTCTTGCCATAGAGGGAGTACAGAGAAAGTTCACCAGACTGATTCCTGGGATGTCAGGACTTTCAGATGAAGAAAGACTGGATAGACTCGGGGGTATGGAGAGAAGATAGGTACGGGATACTGTGTTGGATGATCAGTCATGATCATATTGAATGGCGGTGCAGGCTCGAAGGGCTGAATGGTCTACTCCTGCACCTATTTTCTATGTTTCTATGTTTCTAACCCTTAAACAGTTCCCTGTAAGGGAAATGCCTAATCTTTCTTTTGATCCAGCCAATGCAGTGAGTGCAAATAATCCCCATACAATTTGAGTTTATTCCCCACGGAAGCCTAATGAGATGATGGCTATTTTAAGTCAAATACCCGATCTTAGAAAATCACCCGCTTCTTTTGTGGATCTCTTAAGAACTACAATGTGTGTTTATCATGCTGATTCCCGGGATATATGGGCGGTGATCCAGCAAATAATTACCCCAAGAGGGTATCCTAACAAATTTAGGACATCCGTCGCATGAAGCTCTTGCAAATATAATAGCGGACAATGGAGCAAGGGAGGAAGCTGTTTTAACAGCTCTTGCCAACACCCTCCAGAAACCAATCGATTTGGCAAGAATATTAGATGTAAGACCAAAAAGGGGAGAAGGAGCAGATGAGTTTTTAGAACGATTTTCTGAATTATATATGGATCAAACGGGTGACAAATGGAATAAATTCCCCTCAATATTGTGCTATCCTACTGAATTGTCTCCCCACCAACGTAGCAGAAGCCATTAAGACTAATAACATGGACTGGACAGAAAATAGTGCCAGTCAAATGGCAAGGGCTGTAAGATACAATTGGAAGGAAAAAGAAGCAGGATAGCTCTGCTGCAGTAAAACCGAGAACTGAATATGTGATCAGAAAAGAAATACCAAAATTCGACTCTGAATCATGGATCCCCAGAGCACCAACAAACTATGGACTGGGAGAAGTTAGAGTTCCGGAATATCCAAACCGATGTCAAAGGGAAGCATCTGCCCTAGAGCCAGTCCTCCAAAGGCCAGGGTTAAGGACAGGACAGGCCAGCCACCAGGAATGAGCCAGTGTTATCATTGCGGAGGGGTAGGTCACTGGAGTAGGGGGTGCCCAAGTAAAGAGAGGAACGACAGAGGGGGGTCACAGAAAAAAATCTCCAAGATCAAAGAGAATGGAGGGATCAATGGGATCCTAGAGAGCACAGAGGGAACTGGCAGGAAAATCAGGAGCCAAGGGGACAAATCTCCTTTTCTCAGAGTAACCCATTTACACGCCTATGATTAGCAAACCTGGTAGTGACTGGATGCAAGTCTGATGAGGAACCTATGTTGTCTCTACAGGTTGAAGGTAAAATCTGCACTTTCCTAGTAGTCACGGGTACATCCATGTCATCTCTTCAATCAATTTATAATTTACCAGAACCTTGCGAGGGAAGACATAGGGACTGACGAGGTAGAGTCACTGTGGATTGAGTTGAGGAATTGTAAAGGCAAGAAGACACTAATTGGTGTTATTTACCAGACCCCCAAATAGTAGCTCAGATGTAGGGTGTAAGTTGCAGCAGGAGTTAAAACTGGCATGTGGTGAGGGGGGATTTCAATATGCAGGTAGACTGGGAAAATCAGGTTGCTTCAGGACCCCAAGAAAGAAAGTTTGTAGAATGCCTCCAAGATGGATTCTTAGAGCAGCTTGCAATGGAGCCGACCAGATAAAAGGCAATTCTGGATTTAGTGTTGTCCAATGAACCAGATATGATAAGAGAACTTGAGGTAAAGGAATCGCTTGGAGGTAGTGATTATAATATGATTAGTTTTAATCTGCAATTTGAGAAGGAGAACGTTAAATCGGAAGTGGCAGCGATGCAGTTGAACAAAGGGGACTATGAAGGCATGAAAGGGGAGCTGGCCAAAGTAGACTGGAAAGGGATCCTAGCAGGAATGACGGTGGAACAGCAATGGCAGGAATTTCTGGGCATAATCCGGAAGACGCAGGATCATTTCATTCCAAAAAGGAAGAAAGATTCTAAGGGGAGTAGGAGGCAACCGTGGCTGACAAGAGAAGTTAGGGATAGAATAAAACTAAAAGAAAAGATGTATGACACAGCAAAGAGTAGCCGGAAGCCAGAGGATTGGGAAACTTTCATAGGACAACAGAAGGAAACAAAACGGGCAATACGGGCTGAAAAGATGAAGTATGAGGGGAAACTGGCCAGGAATATAAAGAAGGACAGTAAAAGCTTATTTAGATATGTTAAGGGAAAAAGAGTAGCAAAGTCAAATGTGGGTCCCTTGAAGGCAGACATGGGTGAAATAATTATGGGCAACAAGGAAATGGCAGAAGAGTTGAATAGGTACTTCGGATCTGTCTTCACTAAGGAGGACACAAACAATCTCCCAGATATACTGGAGGGCGGAAGATCTAAGGGGGTAGAGGAACTGAAAGAAATGTTCATTAGGCGAGAAATTGTATTGGGTAGGCTAATGGGACTGAAGGATGATAAATCCCCTGAGCCTGATGGTCTGCATCCCAGGGTCCTCAGGGATGTGGCTCTAGAAATAGTGGACGCATTGGTGATCATTTTCCTATGTTCAATAGATTCAGGATCAGTTCCTGTGGATTGGAGGATAGCTAATGTTATCCCACTTTTCAAGAAAGGAGCGAGAGAGAAAATGGGGAATTACAGACCAGCTAGCCTGACTTCGGTGGTGGGAAAGATGCTGGAGTCAATTATTAAATAGGTAATAATGGATAGCAGTAAAAGTATTAGTGCAAGTGAACATGGATTTATGAAAGGGAAGTCATGCTTGACTAATCTTCTGGAATTTTTTGAGGATGTGACAAGTAAAATGGATGAAGGGGTGCCAGTGGATGTAGTGTATCTAGACTTTCAGAAAGCCTTTGATAAGGTCCCGCACGGGAGACTGGTGACTAAAATTAGAGCACATGGAATTGGGGTAGGGTGTTGACATGGATAGAAAATTGGTTGGCAGACCGGAAGCAAAGAGTAGGAGTGAACGTGTCCTTTTCAGAATGGCAGGCAGTGGCGAGTGGAGTGCCGCAAGGCTCAGTGTTGGGGCCGCAACTGTTTACCATATATATTAATGATTTGGAAGAGGGAATTAGGAGCAACACTAGCAAGTTTGCAGATGACACAAAGCTGGGTGGCAGTGTGAACTGTGAAGAGGATGTTAGGAGGTTGCAAGGGGACCTGGACAGGTTGAGTGAGTGGGCAGATGCGTGGCAGATGCAGTATAATATAGATAAATGTGAGGTTATCCACTTTGGCGGCAAAAACAAGGGGGCAGATTATTATCTCAATGGGGTTAGGTTAGGTATGGGGGAGGTACAGCAAGACCTGGGTGTCCTTGTACACCAGTCACTGAAAGTTGGTGTGCAGGTACAGCAGGCAGTGAAGAAAGCTAATGGAATGTTGGCCTTCATAACAAGAGGATTTCAGTACAGGAGTAAAGAGGTTCTTCTACAGCTGTATAGGGCTCTGGTGGGACCATATCTGGAGTATTGTGTACAGTTTTGGTCTCCTAATTTGAGGAAGGACATCCTTATGATTGAGGCAGTGCAGCGTAGGTATAAAATTATAAAAGGACAATAAAAGCTAGATGCAGGAAAAATGTTCCCAATGTTGGGTCCAGAACCAGGGGCCACAGTCTTAGAATAAAGGCGAGGTCTTTTAAGACTGAGCTGAGAAAAAACTTTTTTACCCAGAGAGTTGTGAATTTATGGAATTCCCTGCCACAGAGGGCAGTGGAGACCAAATCACTGGATGGATTTAAGAGAGAGTTGGATAGAGCTCTAGGGGCTAGTGGAGTCAAGGGATATGGGGAGAAGGCAGGCACGGGTTATTGATAGCGGACAATCAGCCATGATCACAATGAATGAGAGTGGTGAGTCTCTGGAACTCGCCACAGAGGCCAGTTCATTGGCTATATTTAAGAGTGAGTTGGATGTGGCCCTCCAGCCAGCCATGATCATATTGAATGGCGGTGCAGGCTCGGCTGTTTCTATGTTTCTATGAATGTCGTGCTGCTCGAGGGCCGAATGGCTCCTGCACCTCTAAGAGAAGTTCAGAATCTGTCTGGGTTTCAAGGACAAATTTTCCAGTATCCCATCTCTGAGCCAGTCGAAGTAGTATATGGAGGAAAGACGGGGTGGAAGATTGCAACCTTCACATTGTCCGCCCTGTTTCTACTAATGCAATCAACTCGACGTGCACAAACGGAAGATCAAATAGAACAAGTTGTCCTACAACTTTAGGCTGTGCACGTCTCACGAAAGAAGAAGAAGAGGAAAGACAATCAAACATAGACTGGGGGATAGATTTTCCAAGTGGGTAAAAATCATATACTCGAATCCAACTGCAAGAATATTAACAAATCAAATGTTATCAGCAATATTTAATCTCTTTAACGGTTGTAGACAAGGATGCCCGTTATCACCATTATTATTTGCTCTGGTAATAGAACCATTAGCCGAAATGATTAGATCAGAACCAGAAATATATGGATATAATACCAAAACTACAACAAATAAAATATCTCTATATGCAGATGACATCTTAATTTATATCACAAGACCGGAGATTAGTATTCCCAATCTACTTAATAACCATATAACCATATAACAGGGATTAACAGCACGGAAAAAAACTGGAGTGAAATTATGCCCTCTGGCCCCACTTCCAGTCACGGCCGACAAATTTAAATATCTAGGAATTAATGTCTAAATCCTATAACTATTTAAATATAATTACCCTCTTGTTAAATAAACCTGATCGGTAGAATAAATGCTATAAAAATGTTTTTTTGCCACAATTGTTCTCAAGCCATCCCTTTATATCTCCCTATGTTTTTTTAAAAAATTGATACTTTGGTTAATAGTTTTATTTGGGACTATAAAAATCATCGAATAAGTAAAAATCATCATGTAAATCTAAAATAAATGGTGGACTAGCACTACCACCACTTCTGAACTTAAAGAAAGGTAACTTTGAGGGTATGAACGTCATTGGCCACAGATTGACCAATTAATTCTAAAAGGGTTGACGGTGGATATACAATGGAAGACATTTAAAGACTGCATGGATGAACTACAAAAATTGTTCATCCCAGTTTGCAAAAGAATAAATCGGGGAAGGGAGTGCATCCGTGGATAAACCATCAGGGATAGTTATCAAAATGATGCGTATAGCCAAAAATGGGAGAAATTCAGATTGTCTAGGGGAACAAGTATATGGCGGACCAATTGAATAACTACTTTGTTCCGGGAAGACATAAATAATCCCTGAAATAGCAGGGGACTGTGTCAAAGGAGGAATTGAGTGAAATCCAGGTCAGTCGGGAAGTGGTTGTTGGGTAAATTGAATAGATTAAAGGCCGATAAATCCCAGGGCCAGATAGGCTGCATCCCAAGTACTTAAGGAAGTAGCTCAGGAAATTTAGTGATAATCTTTCAAAACTCTTTAGATTCTGGAGTAGTTCCTGAGGATTGGCGGGTAGCAAATGTAACCCTCTTTTTAAGAAGGTTACAGACCAGTTAGTCTAACATCGTAGTGGGGAAACTGCTAGAGTCAGTTATTAAAGATGGGATAGCAGCACATTTGGAAAGTGGTGAAATCATTGGACAAAGTCAGCATGGATTTACAAAAGGTAAATCAAAAGGATGTAACTAGTAGCGTGGATAAGGGAATATCTGGACTTCCAGAAGGCTTTCGACAAGGTACATAAGAGATTAAAAGCATAAAACGGGTCCTTTTCACAATGTTAAGTGCTTGTTTATATATTTAATGATCTGGATGAGGGATTGAAGGCAATATCTCCAAGTTTGCCACTAAGCTTGTTATGTGATGCTAGGAGACTGCCCTGGGTGAGTGGGCAAATGTTTGGGCAGATGCAGTATAATGTGGATAAATGTGAGGTTATTTTAAAAACATATTATTTAAATGGTGGCCGATTAGGAAAAGGGGAGATGCAGCGAGACCTGGGTGTCATGGTTCATTGAAAGTAGGCATGCAGGTGCAGCAATGTTTTTCATTTGGTATTCTACTTCAGTTGTACAGGGTCAACCACACCTTTTTGGTCTCCAAATATGTAAATTATAGAAACTTACAAAATTCTTAAGGGTTGGACAGGCTAATGCAGGAAGATTGTTCCTGTTGGGGAAGTCCAGACAAGGGGTCACAGCTTAAGGATAAGGGGAAATCCTTAAGACCGAGATGAGAAAGACTTTTTTCACTCTGGAAATTTCCTTATATATATGAGTTTCTTGGGCAGTTCAGACGGGATTAAGAATATGAATTTTTGGTTGGTAAATTTAGATTATGAGCCAAGCTGGCTAAAGATGGAAAAGGAAGACTGTTTGACTTTTGATGTAGGTTCGATTCTTTTTGCACCAAGGGAAGTACAAAAAAAACGTATGGTGATAACCCTATAATTCATAGCAATAGACGTATTTGGAAACAAATAGTTAAGACCCTACATATGGATAATTTGTCACTTTGTTTGCCAATTATGAATAATCCTTTGTTTAAGCCCTCTGCATTGGACAAGGGGTTTAGACACTGGAATGATTTAGGAATTAAAAGGATAGAACACCTTTACAAGAAAGGAAAATTTCTTTCATTTCAAGAGTTACAGGATATCTATGGATTGCAGTCAAATAACATATTTAGGTATTTACAAATTAGAAACTATATTAAGTCAAATATGCAAGACTATAAAAATAGAAAACCAGGATTATTAGATGAATTGTTTAATAAACACCCAAATACAGAAAAATTAATAGCGTATATATACAATACTATCTTGGATAGGGAAATCCCAACTTCGGAAATTATATCGACAAACATGGGAAAATAAAATAGGTTTATCTATAACGAAGGAAACTTGGGAAGAAAGCCTACAATGTATACATCGTTGCTCATTAAATGCTAGACATATATTGATACAATTTAAGATATTACACAGATTACATTATTCAAAAACGAAATTAAATAGAAATTTATCCTAACATTTCTTCTATTTGTGATAAATGTCAGAACTTGGAAGCTAACTTAACGCATAGTTTTGTAACATGTATAAAACTCAACTATTATTGGACAGAAATCTGTAGAGTTATCTCTGAAGTTCTTAAAATTAAACTGGACCCAGATCCAAAATTAATAATATTAGGAGTTCCGGATTCAAATCTAATATTAACAGTAAACCAAAGAAATTTCTTGGATTACTGTTTGATAACAGGGAAAAAATTAATATTGAAATTTTGGAAGGGAACATTATCCCCCACAATTAAAATATGGACAGTGGAAATGTTAAAGACGTTGCATTTGGAAAGAATCAGATTTGTCCTAATGGACAAATACGAACTCTTTGAACAGATATGGTCTCCATATACAGAATATTTGAAGGGGTAGCTGTTCTTGGCATCACAACTCAATGGGTACCCAGCAGGATTAGATGAAAATAATTCTTTTTTTTTTGGATTTGTATGCATGCCTCTATTGATATCGTTATTTGAAATTGTGTTATTCACTATTAAGATGTATACTATAATCTTTTTTTTCTTTCTTTTTTTTTCTCTTCTCTTTCTCTCTCTATATAATCAAAATTATGACTTAATCACTATTCTTATTGATTAAAATCTATTCTTTTCTTTTTTTACTTTCTAAAAAATAGAAGTTTATAAGAATTATTTGTAACTTCCGTATACTTATTGAAATAAGTTGGTTGTGTATTTGAAAAGTTGTTATACCGTTGTTATGATGGATTACTTAACCATATAACTATAACCATATAACAATTACAGCACGGAAACAGGCCCTCTCGGCCTTCCAAAAATATACCTATTTTACAATAAAACTTCTAATAAAAATATTTTTAAAAAAAAACATAGATTTGTGATAACCACCGGATTAGATTGCATCCTGATGGCGAGAGATTTACTCTGTGCTTTCCAACTAAAAATAGAATGTGGCGATAGAGGTTTAGTAGTGACCCCCTGGGCCCCTACACGACAATGTTACTCCATAGTCACCCCTCAACGGTGGTCCTTAGATCTGGACGAAGAACCCCCACTTCACATCACACTGGCTTACGATAGAAGTGGAAAGAATAGTGAGCTGGAAACCTTCTTTAAATCATACGAAGGATAGGAATGGGAAATAGAAGTATTGGCACTAGTGAAAGGGAAAGAGGGAGCTGCCGAATATGCTAAAATACCAGCACAGTTATGGAAAAGAACTGACAAGGCTGCTCTTCACACCACTCGAAGGGTGAATTTCCCGGCTCGAGCTAAAGACCCAGGAACGATGGTAAGAAAGGCAATTACCTTGGCAAACCCGAATAATTACCAGAAGCAGAATTTGTCTAATCAATCTGTTGTTGAATTTTACCAGGCCCCAAGGAAGGTGGTTTCCTACTTATGTCATCAACTGGGGAGTGAGGTATACGAGTATGTGGACCCTCAAGTATGGGCGGAGGACACAGCTCAGGTAGGATGCGTGAACCTCAATCCCATCCGTGTAGCTCTCCAGAAGGGGTAACACTTTCTTCAATCCAACAATATCCATTGAAACTACAGGCCATCAGCAGCATAGACAAATTAATTTGGGGTTTGCTATAACAAGGAATATTGGTGAAGTGCCAATCTATCTGTAACACCTCTATTCTTGCCGTTGCAAAACCGGGAAAGGAGGGTCAATATAGACTCGTACAAGACTTAAGGAAAAACAATTCTGTTGTAGAACCACTTCATGCCCTAGTCAAATCCTGCTCATATCCTAGCCCAAATACCGGCTGAAGCCAAACTCTTTTCGATAGTCGACTTACAATATGCATTCTTTCCTCTTCCTCTTCATGAAGACAGCTAATATGTGTTTGCCTTCACTTACAAGGGCCAACAATATACCTGGACCAGGTTGCCTCAAGGATTTGTCAACTCGCCCATTTTATTTTCCAGGTGTCTGCAGGATCAGCTAAGTACTTTAAAGTTTAAAATGAATTCAACATTAGCGCAGTATGTTGATGACTTTTTGGTGGCTAGTAAAGATGAATCCAGTAATCGGGAAGACACTGCACGACTGCTAAATCATCTAGCCGATCTAGGATATGTGGCTTCCCCATCAAAGGTACTGGTAGCTCAGGAGAAAGTAAAATTTATAGGGATTATAATTTCGGCCACTGAAAGAAGTCTTGAGAATAGCAGACTCGAACCTATTTGCAAATTTCCAGTCCCAAAAGAAGCCAAACAAATGAGGTAATGGCTGGGCGTGGTCAATTATTGCTGACCCTGGATTCCAAATTTAGCTCTAGAAACTAAGGAGCTAACACCCTATACTAGCAACGTGGGTGAATTTAAACTAACAAAGGAGGCACAGGAAGCATTTGACAACTTGAAAAGATCATTGATGTGAGCCCTGGCATTGGGAAGGCCATTATACGATCGTTCTTTCCAGCTGTATTGTACAATTCTATCCGAATGTGCCACTTCAGTATTAACGCGAAAGCATGGGGATGGACATAGACCAGTTGCATATTACTCCTCCAAATTAGATCCAGTAGCTAGGGGACATCCGCTTTGCACTCAAATCGTAACTGCAATCTACAATAGTTTACAATCGGCTGCTAATTTGACACTCCAGCAGGAAATTTTAGTGTATAGTTCACATTCAGTATCTGCAATGTTGGGGCAGCTTCAAACTCAGCATTGACAATGGCCCGCCAAAATACATATGAGATCTACCTGTTGAACAGTCTGAAATTGCAGTTTAAACACTGTACATTAATTAACCCAGCCTTTTTTTTCTTATTTCACCCCCAGAAGAGCGAGCAGAAGCAGGACACGACTGTTTGTTTATTATAGAGGAGGAAACATCAATGAGAGAGGACTTGAGGGATATGCCCATGGAAGACCCTGACATCACATTATATGTGGATGGTAGTGCATCCATTGGATCGCGGGGTGAGAGGTTGCCTGGGTATGCAATTAATAATCAAAAGACGGAGATTGTAGAAGCAGCTGCTTTTGAATCACCCTATTCAGCACAGAAAGCTGAATTATTCACTTTAATTCGGGCTTGTATTATTGGGGGAAGATCTAAAAGTAAACATCTACACTGATTCTCGATATGCATTTGAGGTGGTGCATGATTTTGGACAATTGTGGAAGAATAGGGGATTTCTAACTTCGGCTGAAACCCAAATATCACATAAGCAATTGGTGACAAATTTATTGAAGGCCTTAATGCTACCCAGACAAATCTTTGTAATAAAATGTAGTGCCCATTCTAAAGGACAGACCCCAGTAGACATTGGAAATTGTAATGCTGATTTGGTAGCTAAAAGAGTAAGGTGGTGGTGGTACCTAGAATGATGAGGCAGACTAAAAGTGTAACTAACAAGTCCCCCTTGGAGAAACTGGTGCCGACCATCCAAGAAATGTTTTGATTGCAAGAAGAGGCTACTGAAGGAGATAAGGAGAGATGGAGACAACTGGGATGTGTACTGGATTGTATGACTGGGCTATGGACCACTCCAGCAGGGCAAACTTGCATGACAGACTCATTGGCCATATGGGTTATCGAATGTATGCACTATGCAACCCATTGTGGTGCAAGAGCAGTAGGGGACACTCTATTAGGTACTTGGTGGCATCCAAAATTACAAACGTTTGCTCAAAAGGTAAGCAGTAATTGCCTGGTCTGCCAGCAATACAATCCAGGGAAAGGAATAGGATGTGAAGAAGGGAAAACACCATTGCCTATGGGTCCTTTTGAGATTGCAAATGGACTATATTGAATTAGAAAGATGCCATGGATATAAATACGTTCTTGTCATAGTCGATGTATTCAGCAGGTGGATCGAAGCATACCCAACCCTTGACAATAAAGCGGTTACTGTTGTCAAGGTGCTAATGATAGAAATTGTCCCTAGATTCGGCGTTCCCATTCAACTTAGCTCAGATAACGGTCCACACTTTATTGGACAAATCAATAAAGAATTTTGTGAACAGCTGGTGATCCAGCAGCAATTACACTGTGCTTTCGACCACAGGCTGCCGGACTTGTAGAAAGGGCAAACCAGACCCTTAAAACCAAATTAGCCAAATTAAATGCAGAGACTGGACTTGGATGGATTAAATTACTCCCAATAGCCCTATTTCAGATGAGAGTCATGCCTGCAGGAAAATCTAGATTAAGCCCAGCTGAAATTATTTACGGTAGATCCCTGAAAACCCAATGCAATGACAATAGTTAATTTCCACCATATGACTGCAGAGATGACCGACTATATCTTAGTCTTGACAAGAGCCTTAAGGGATTGACATTGTAGAGTGAGAGCAGCCTATGGGGATATGCTTTCACTAGTAACTCCCATTAAAGTAAAACCTGGAGATTATATCTTAGTTAAGAATTGGGTAATGAAAGGATTGGAAGTGCGTTGGGACCGCACTAAGTTATTTTAATGACTCAGGCCACAGTAAAGGTAGAAGGAAGAAATGCCTGGGTGCATCTTCATCATTGTAAAAGTATTAGTGAAGGTATCAGTAGTTAACTTGATTTCTCCCAGGTTTTCTTAGGAATTCTAATCAAGGACCAATGGACAATCAAGATTGATGGATGGGAATTCGCATAGTGCATACATTCGATAACCATATGGCCAATGAGTCTGTCATGAAAACTCGGGAGGTGAAGACTCATCTGATGGAAATCATGGAGCTACGCCGACGAAAGCTCGGGAAGCTTGATTAAATTCTGAGAAGCTACATCAACATCTTCTTGTTAGGACATTGTTAAAGTATAGTAGTCATCAATGTATTCTGGAGTTATCATTTATGATGAGGGTTATCACAAATGATAAAACGGGGGAATGTTAATATTGGCTAAATTAAAGACACCATAAAATGAAGGGTCCCTGCACTTGTCAGAATTGCTTAACCCTTGTCAGCTGAACTTTACAGGCTTTGATTGGCTCCAGCCAGTCCAGGCTCAGACTGATATGCAGGATGGGAAGTGGTCCAGGTGTTCTCCCTGTTTCTCTCAAATTGATGACATGTATAGTGGTTTTGCAAACTAACCTTAAATGCATCATTTCTATTGGTTCACTGCAAAAGCATTGTAAACAGTATACATAATGTTGCAAGGCAGTTATCCTGTTAATTGATGATTGGTCGAACTTTTGAGCCTTGGAGAAATTGTTTGAATCTCAGGGCACATGTTTCAATGTTTGTTCTTGTTAGTTTCCTTTGAGAGCTTTCTTTCTTATACAATGTAAGAGCTGTTGTATCATTGGGTTAGGGAAATGTCTGTTATGTTTGGAGTTAATCGATATCTACCAATCGAACCAATGTCCAACAGCATTGGGAAAAGGGAAATCTGCTCACAAAGATCATTAGATTTTTCAGACGGAATAAAATCAAAAGAAGTTCACAACACAAGAGAATTAATTGTCATGTTGGTTTAAACAGAAATGTTCATTCAATCCCATTTCTCTGTTCTTGGTCTATCAACCTGTCCTTGCAGCATAACAAGGGGGTGGGAGATTGCAACCTTCACGTGGTCCACCCTGTTTCGACAAATGCAATCAACCTGGTATGTACAATCAAATAGAACAAGTTGTCCTACAACTTTAGGCTCTGCACGCCATGCGCAAGAAGAAGAAGAAGATGTGCTGAGACCTAATGGTGGAGCTGTGACAGCGGCCTGGTTTGGAGCTGCGGTGCTCCAGCGGCGGTGGCGGTCCAGCTTAGAGCTGCGGTGCTCCAGCGGTGGTGGCCTGGTTTGGAGCTGCGGTGCTCCAGCGGCGGCGGCGGCCCAGCTTAGAGCAGCGGTGCTCCAGTGGCGGTGGCCTGGTTTGGAGCTGCGGTGCTCCAGCGGCGGTGGCCTGGTTTGGAGCTGCATTGCTCCAGCGGTGGTGGCCTGGTTTGGAGCTGCGGTGCTCCAGCGGCGGCGGCGGCCCAGCTTAGAGCAGCGGTGCTCCAGTGGCGGCAGCGGCGGCCTGGTTTGGAGCTGCGGTGCTCCAGCGGCGGCGGCGATCCAGCTTAGAGCTGCGGTGCTCCAGCGGCGGCGGCGATCCAGCTTAGAGCTGCGGTGCTCTAGCGGCGTCGGAGGCCTGGATCGCCTCAGCGCAGAGGGAGAACTAGGAGGGATGAAGACAATGACTTAAGACTTTTGCCTTCCACCACAGTGAGGAGGTGCCTGGTGAACTCATTGTGGTGGATGGTGGACATGTGTTTATTGTGGTTTTTTTTTAAATTATATGTTATGACTGTATGGTAACAATTTCGTTCTGAATGACGATAAAGGAATCTAATCTAATCTAATCTAATCTAATCTAATCCAATCTAAGAAGAAGAAGATGCGTAACAAGCCTTCACCTAAGAATGTTTTTTTAATGCAAAGAGAATTACTTGCTCTACTGCTCTGTTAAGCAGTGAACTTCAAACCACCATCGACCAAAAGAGGAAGGCATTTTTTTTCAAATTTCTTCTATTCCTTCCACCAGCAATCTTATGTTGTCTTATCTGAACATAGAACATAGGACATAGATCAATACAGCACAAGAACAGGGCCTTCGACCCACAATGTCTATGCCTAGCATGATGCCAAGACCAACTCAACTCTGCCGGCACATAATCTATATCCCTCCATTCCCTGCACACCCGTGTGCCTCTTAAATGCCATTATTGCATCTGCCACCACCACCAACCTCGGCAGCGCATTCCAGGCACTCACTCCCTCTGTAAAAAAATGTGCCATGCACATCTCTAAGCCTTGCCCTTCTCACCTTAAAGCTATGTCCTTTAGTATTTGACTTTTGCATCCTGGGAAAATTATTCTGACTGTCTACCTTATCTATGCCTCTCATAATTTTATATACTTTTATCAGGTCTCCACACAACCTCCGGCATTCAAGAGCAAACAATTTTAGTCTGTACAACCTCTCCCTGTAGCTAACACACCCAAATCCTGGAATCATTCTGGTAAACCACATCTACACCCCTTCCAAAGCCTCCACATCCTTCCTATAATGGGGCTTCCAGAACTGCGCAGCACTCTGCTTCCCAGTCACTTGATCTGGGCCCTCACCCTGACCGCATGAGTAAGGTTTTATCTTTGCTAGCTTTCTTCAAGGCAGTGATGAATGAGTGGGTTGAGTAGATTATCCAGGAATGAGAGGGTTAACCTATGTGGGGCTTTTGTCGGCACTGGACCTGTACTCGCTGGAGTTTAGAAGAATGAGGGGGGACCTCATTGAAACAAACAGAATATTGAAAGGCTTGGATAGAGTGGGTGTGGAGAGGATATTTCCACTAGTGGGGGAGTTTAAGACTAAAGGTCATAGCCTCAGAATTAAAGGACGTTCTTTTAGGAAGGAGATGAGGCAACATTTCTTTAGCCCGAGGGTGGTGAATCTGTGGAGTTTCTTGCCACAGAAGCCTGTAGAGGCCAAGTCAGTTGATATTTTTAAGGCAGAGATAGATAGATTTTTGATTAGTATAGGTGTCAGAGGTTATGGGGAGAAGGCAGGAGAATGGGGTTAGGAGGGAGAGATAGGTCAGCCATGATTGAATGGCGGAGTGGACTTGATGGGCCAAATGGCCTAATTCTATTCCTTATGACCTTAGGAATGTTGTCACTTTACACTTGTTGCAAGATCGACACCAATTTCCTGGAGATGATGGTTCACTAGAGAAGGTGGATGAGGGGCTTTTGATGGGTCATAGGGTTGCAGGTGAGTCCACCCCACTTCTTTGACCGCTAGTATTCCTTATCCTTGTTCCTCTGGAGGCTGGCGTATTTTAGCCAATGTCGCCTGCCAACCTTCCAATTTTTAGAAATTAGTGCAATGCATGTTTGTTAACATGATCATTGAGAAATGTCCAGAATTAAAATAAATAGCAAAGCATTAGCCACTTGCTATCATAGAACATCAATTACAAAGATGAGGTATGACAAAGATGCCAATTTAATTTGAGTTGGAAGCATGGTTAAGGGACAGGGTTAAACGATGCTTGTTTGAGCCGAAGATAGACACAAAAAGCGTTATCATCGTTACTTTTTTGCCTATCTTTCATTTATTTGTTCTATATCTCTCTACAACACCAGATTCCCTTTCCCCTAACTCTCAATCTGAAGATGGGTCTCGACCGAAACGTCACAAATTCCTTTTCTCCAGAAATGCTGTCTGACCCGCTGAGCTACTTCACCATTTGTTTACTCGAAGGGCAGTTAACAGTCTACCATACGGTGCAGGACTGAGATATGGGTAGGCCAAACTGAGCAAGGATTGCAGATTATTTTCCTATTGAACCTATTTCATCAGTTTAGTTTAGGGTGACGTTTCGGGTCATTTCAGCTTAGTTTATTATCACATGTACCAAGCTACAGTGAAAAGCTTGTTGTTGCATACTAACCAGTCAGCAGAAAGACAATACATGATTACAATCAATCCATTCACAGTGTATAGGTACATGATAAGGGAATAACTTTTAATGCAAGGTAAAGCCAGCAAAGTCCGGGTCAAGGACGTCAAAGAGGTAGATAGTAGTTCAGCACTGCTCTCTGGTTGTGATAGGATGATTTATTTGCCTGATAAAAGCTAGGAAGAAACTGTCCCATAATCAGGTGGTGTGTGTTTTCACACTTCTATACCATTTGCCTGATGAGAGAGCGGAGAAGAGGGAGTGGCCAGGGTGCGACTCGTCCTTGATTATGCTGCTGGCCTTGCCAAGGCAGCGTGAGGTATAAATGGAATAGATGGAGCTGTTCCCAAACCAAGCTGCGAGGTGGGTTTGTATGATGGCCTGGGCTGCGTCCACAATTCGCTGCAATTTTCTTACGGTTCTAGATGGAGCTGTTCCCAAACCAAGCTGCGATGCATCCTGATAAAATGCTTTCTACGGTGCTCTCTATCAGTAACTTTAAAGGCCAATTTTCTGGTGCCAGCCATGAATTAGCGCATTAACTTCTTTACCTAGATGGCGATTAGAATGTAAACTCCCTTGCGCAATAAAATGGTTAACGGAAATGATATTGATGATTGAAGGGAAAGCTATGAAAACATATGAAAAGAATCATAAGGCAATGCTGATGTAGCAAGATGAAGGGGTGTGGGAGTAGGCAGTAAACCAACCAACAGCACTAACATGCAAGATGGATTTCATAACTTTGCATGGTAGGATTTATTAATCTTTTAACATATGATGGCTATCATGTAGAAGACAATTACTGTTGTCACGATTCCCCTGGATTAGATTAGGCTGTATGAAAGAAACTGCATGATCAAGTGAGTTGTGGGCTGAATAACATCTCCTCAATCAAATCCATTCAAGCCGTAATGAATAAAATGGTTTCACTGACACCACAAATGCAAGCCAGTGGTGGCTTAGAAAAATGAAGGCTACAATAGTACCACGGCAATGAGAATGACTTTGAAGAATGTAGAAGGCATTGCAGTCTTCTGATCTTCTATAAAATTAACCAACACAAGACTCAAAATATGCTTTTCATGTATGCTATTTTATGGCACTTTGATCTTGAAACAAATGACTCAAATTTAAAAATGTTTCAGACAAGATTTTAAAGGGTAAAACCAACTGCAAAATTAACAGCAAACAACTTAAGTTCAATCAGACCAATATATACTTTTTCAAAGCAACAACTTAAATATATATTAAGGGGTGTAATTGAACAAAACTGCTGATGTTACACATGAAAACATTAAAAAGGCGGCATGAGTTTTCACACAAAGGGTGGTGGGTATATGGACGGAGGTGCCAGAGGAAATGGTTGAGGCAGGGGTAAATACAGCATTTAAAGGACAATTGGGCAGACACATAGAGGGATATGGACCAAAGACGGGCATATGGGACTGGATGGGCCATTTTGGTCGGCACGGGTGGGATGGGCTGAAGGGCCAATTTCCTTGCTTTTTGACACCATGTACCGCTTTTGGCCACATAAACATCTTCTATTATTCAATAAGGTTTATATCTTGAGCTTTACTGCTCAATCGCTCCCTAATCTAGAATCTCCCCATCAGTGTTCTCAATGTCTGAACATTCAATGCCTCTCTTTTATGGAGGATTCCAGAGATTTACACTAAAAATAGAAAATGCTGAGGATACCTAGAAGGTCAAGCAGCATCTGGAAATGAAAACAGAATTAAAGTTTCAAGCCCATGGCCTTTCAATCAATGTGAATGGTTACTGACTTAATATTTATTGTTGTTATTCTGTAATTTATTTAATAATTCATCCAATAAAATGATCGATAAGGGTAGGACAGTGGATGATGTCTACATGGATTTCAGTAAGTTCTCTCATTGTAGGTTGGTCCAAAAAGTAATATCATGTGGGATCCAACCTGAATTGGTAAGTAACATGCAAAATTGGCCTGTCATGGACCACAAAGGCAGTGGAGGGGGGTGGGGTGTTTTTCTGACTTAAGATCACTGTGACCAGTGATATTTTACAAGGGTCAGTGTTGGGAATCCAGTTGGAAATAAATATTACTCTTTTAGATGATTTGTAGGTAGTTTGATGACAAGTTTGTCAATGACATGAGCATTGGTGATATTGTGGATTAGTGTGGAAGGTGGTCAAATAACACCATGGGACGTAAAACAGTTAGAATTTCTAATCAGTTGGAAATATGGATGGAGAAATGACAGATGAAGTTTAAGCCAGGCAAGTGTGAAGTGATGCATTTGGAAGGTCAACTGGAAGAGAGAGGGAAGATAGACACAAATGCTGGAGTAACTCAGCGGGAGAGGCAGCATTGCTGGAGAGAAACGTCACCCATTCCTTCTCTCCAGAGATGCTGCCTGTCCCGCTGAGTTACTCCAGCATTTTGTGTCCATCTTCCATTTAAACCAGCATCTGCAGTTCTTTCCTACATGTAAGAGAAAAGGATGCAGGCTTGGATAGAGTGGATGTGGAGAGGATGTTTCCATTAGTAGAAGAGTCTAGAACTAGAGGTCAGCCTCAGAATTAAAGGACGATCTTTTAGGAAGGAGATGATGAGAAATTTATTTGGGCAGAGCGTGATGAATCTGTGGAATTCTTTGCCACAGAAAGCAGTAGAGGCCAAGTCAATGGATATTTTTAAGGCAGAGATAGATAGATTCTTGATTAGTACAGGTGTCAGGGGTTGTGGGGAGAAAGCAGGAGAATGGGGTTAGGCGGGAGAGATGGATTAGCCATGATTGAATGGCGGAGTAGACTTGATGGGCTGAATGGCCTAATTCTACTCCTATTCCTTATGACTTGAGTAAGTGGCATTGATACAGAGCGATCTCGGTAGTAAGTTCAAAGCTCCATGAAAGTGGCAACATAAGGGGATAGGGTGGTAAACATGGAAGAGATTAAAAAATGCTGGAATCTGGAGCAAAAATAAGAAGCTAGCTGGAGGAACTGAGCAGCTTAAGCAGAATGTATGGAGGGGAGAGATGGTAGATGTTTCAGGTCTGACCCAAAATGTGACAATCTACTTCCCTCCACAAATGCTGTATGACTTGTTGAGTTCCATTAAATATGTCATTGTTGCTTTGTGAAGAAAGCATTTGGCATGGTTGCCTTCATTGGACAGGCTCGGAGTATAAAACTTTTGTTGGGCCACATTTGAAGTATTGCATGTACGTCTGCTTGTCACATTATAGGAGAAGTTGCAGAAGACGTTCGCCAGGATGTTGCCTGGATTAGAGAGTATCAGCTATAATGAGAGGTTGAACAAGCTCTGATTTATTTTATATAGGGCATCGGAGGCATATGGGCAACATAATAGATGTATAGAAAATAATGGGAGCCATAGATAGAGTAGATAATCAGTCTTTTTTTTTACCAGGGTGGGAAGGTCAAATCCTAGAGGGCCTAGGTTGAGGTGAGGCGGATTTAAGGGAGAAGTGCAAGGCAAAGTTTTTTTTTTAAAAGAGAGTGACAGGTGTCTGCATCTCACTAGCAGATATGATATAAATGTTTATGAGGCATTTAAACAGAAACATGAATAGGCAGGAAATAGAGGGATATGGACTGTGGGTAAAAGTTGGGATTACTCTAGTTTGGCATCATGGTTGACACAGACATGTCCGGCCAAACGGCTTTTTCATGTGCTTTACTTTTCTATGCTCTATGTTTTCTATATCCTATCTTATGTTATCCCAATTGCTTTTTTAATTGTTTACTTTAAAGTGCATTAGAACATGAACAATGATAAGCACCAACCAAACACATACCCAGAGCATAAGATGTTGTCCCACAATCTTCTCCATTGCAAACTTTGGGCTGTTCCTTTATCATCATAGCAGGGTTTCAGTTCTCATTGCCTTCCAGTCTCTTTCCCGATACTTTGCACTTTTAACTCTTGGTGTCACCCTCTCACTCTCTCAAACCATTCCTCTGGTTTCTCGCTATGCACCAAACTAAATGCAAAAAGCACCAACAAAAGTTGGAAAATCCCTATGGTATTTACACATTAAAAATGTAAATAAATTCTCTCAAACCATAATCCTGAATTTGTTTGATTCACCTTATTTATTCAAATAACCTAACAATTGTGGAACATTGTTCATTTGTTTGTTGAACGATCTGTGTTGCAATCTGGTAAATTATTAATGAAGTGGGCGGCTCGGTGGCGCAGCGGTAGAGTTGCTGCCTTAGAGTGCCGGAGACACAAGTTCGATCCTGACTATGGGTTCGATCCCAACTACGGGTGCTGTCTGTACGGAGTTTGTACGTTCACCCCGTGACCGCGTGGTTTTTCTCCGAGATCTTCCAGTTTCCTCCCACACTCCAAAGCGCACAGGTATGTCGGTTAATTGGCTTGGTGTAAGTGTAAAATTGTCCCTGGTGTGTGTCGGATGGTGTTAATTTGCGGGGATCACTGGTCGGCGTGGACTCGGTGGGCCGAAGGGCCCGTTTCCGCGCTGTATCTCTAAAACTAAAACTAAATGGATCCATTTAAATGGCAAACACAACCTCTTCCCGGGATGCAGCCTACCATTAGACATTCTCCTGCATTACAGAATGGACAATTAGTGCTCAGCAATATATTGGGATTAAACTTTTGTTTTGGATTTCTTTCAACTTCTTTTGGAAGGTGTAGCTGATTACAGTGTGTGTGAGTGAGTGGTAACTTAGCTGGATGCTAAATGTAAAAATGCCTTAATTTTCCAAGACCCTCCTCAGCAATTCATCATAACCTTTGATAATTTGTTATTGTGGGTTATGTTTATATACAACCAAGGAAAATCATTATCATTAGACGTATTTTGCTACTGACACCTCAAGGTACTGAGTTTCTTTCAATTCCAAAGTGCTGCCTTGAAGTCCATTCTTTTTAAATCAGAGAAGTTGGACACCCTTCTTCCCTGTGATGTTTGGCTGGTAAACATGATGCTGCCAGTGGTAATGAGATCATTGCCTTTTAAGGGTGGGGGTGAGATGGGGAGGTAGTTAAATAGTGGCAAGGTTACTGAGGGGAACTTTCCTGCTCTTCTTCAAATGGATGCATGTGGCATTTTGCATGCACCTGAAAATGAAGATGATGTCCTATTCATACAACAGCATTAAAAACAATGAAGATAGTGTTTAACTGCCTGGAGTGGAACTTAACTTGTGAATGGCTGACTTAAAGTATAGTGTACTACTCTCTGAAAAATCAGAAGATAAAATTAACCCAGCGGGATAAATGATCGTTTCTCTTTAAAGTGGTTTCAGTGAAGGCTCCATGTATTTTCTGCTGGTGTGGAGACAGAGAATTGCTGGGAACAGTCTGCTCTTTACAAGTTTGGAATGTGTTGCTGATCAGTGTGTTGCCAAGTCAGGCATTATAGGAAGAGAAGGTGGCTATGGTGATAAAAAATATTTTCTTTCCACGGGGAGCGGTGTTCCATTCTCTATATCAATATTGTTCTCTAAGGGTGCATTTATGGTGTTCCCAGTCTGCCCTTTGCTCTCCTGATAGTTAGCATGTCGATCTTTACAGACTGCAGCACTTTGACAATTTAACCATTTAAACTGATATTGCACACACTTCAAATTGTTACACTCTTAATTGTAGCTTGATCCCACAATGGACTCACAATTGTGAAGACTCAAAATGAAGCCAAATCAGAGTAATCTGTCTGAAGAAGGGTCTCGATCCGAAACATCACCTATTCCTTTTCTCCAGAGATGCTGCCTGACCCGCTGAGTTACTCCAGTATTTTGTGTCTATCTTCAGAGAAATCTCCCTTTTCTCGAGCACCATCTCTCTGAATTTTGAATATGCCTGACCTCAGGAACTAATAATGTTGGCTATGAGATATTACTGCACTTTCAACATTTAGCCAAGTGACCTCAAAGGTGCAGTAAAATCACAGCTTAATTACTTCGGAATAAATAAATCTGACGTAGGGTCCCGACTCAAAATGTCACCCATTCATTCCATATTGCCCAACTCATCTCTTCCCAATTTCATACGTTGGACCTGTCTATGGACCTGCTGCACTACAATGTTGAGAGCTCTATACCTGCTGCACTACCATGTTGAGAACTAATGTTGAGCCCTCTGTATCTTCCCCTTCGCTCTCTCTATTGTATTTGATTGTATACAATATACGTATACTATTATCTCATCTCTTTACATAGACTGCAAGACAAAACTTTTTGCTGCACCTCGGAACATGTGGCAATAATAAACCTACACCTAAACCCTGTCTGTCTCGCTGAATTCCTCCAACATTTTGTGTCTTGCCTACATACTTAAACAGGTGGAGCAAACAGTGACCACCACAGCCATGTCCTATGCAAAAATCTTTTCTGTATGGGGTTTTTATTCTCATTCTTGAATAACACTTAAATGCTTTGAGTGCATTAACAACTATCAATAATTTACGTAAATTTAACTGTTTGGTGTTGTGACAATTAAAATGTCTATTCCCTTAGTCTGAATTACTATGTCCTAGATGCAGAGAAGGTCAATGATTGGAGGACATCGATTTTAGATAATAGGTAGAAGGTTTAAGGGAGAGGCAAGGAGAAAGTATTTTATCAAAAGAGTGGGGTCTTGATTTCACTATTGTAAAGGTAGTTCAGGGCAAAGGGCTCAACTTATTAAAGGGATAATTGGGCAAGCATTCAATTTTCCATAATCTTCCAGATCACAATCTGAGAGGAGGAGAGGGATCAGTCTCAAAAGTTCTTTATCAGCTGGCATGCAAACAATGGGATTAATGTCTTCCCGTGTAGTGAGATTTGTCAACTTTGAAACACTTTAAAAAGAAAAGTTTTGCTCACTATTTAAAGTTGGACTAAATATATATCCGGCCATTTCAGGTTTCTTTATGAATTCATAAATTCTTTACAAATACTTAAGTTTACCCCACTAATTGTGATATGTTCCCTTGTGTTAGTTACCACCTCTGAATTTTGTCAATCCTAGCTCCAATATTGAACTGCACTGTTTTAGCTGGTCCAGAGGAAGCCACTGTCTCCAGTTGCAACTCAGGGAACAGTTTACAATTTAACACCAGATGAACATAAGTGAAAGAAGAAAACATAAGCCATTTGTCCCCTTGTTCTGGCTCCATCATTCAATAAGATCACGGCTAATCTTCTATCTCAATGCATCTCACTTCTACTAATGCCCCTGTCCCACATAGGAAACCGGAATGGAAACCTCTGGAGAGTTTGCGCCCCACCCAAGGTTTCCGTGAGGTTCCTGGAGGTTTTTGTCAGTCTCCCTAATGGTCAAAACTGACAAAAACCTCTGGGAACCTCCGGGAACCGCACGGAAACCTTGGGTGGGGCACAAAGTTTTCAGAGGTTTCAGTTCAGGTTTCCTAAGTGGGACAGGGGCATAACTCTACATCCCTGGATTCACTTAATTTCTAAAAGAAAAACAGTTTTATGTGTGTTATTCACTATCACACGTTGCCTGATACACGCATTGTATCCAGTCTTGCAACTAGGGAATGATACCTTGGCTAGCCTTCAAGAAAGGAAAGGAAAATCAGAGAAAAATTATTAACAGCTATTTGAGAGGCTGTGGGAAGTGTCTCTGTTTCCTTACAATGCACACAGCTGGTTGATTTGTACGATAAGGTGGTATGTAACACATGTTATCATGATCCAAAAGTAAAACTTGGGGTATTGCAGTATTTGGTCCATCGACACACAAAAAGGTGATTCTTTAAACTTTGAAATAAAGATAAAGAATGCTACCAATACTCAGCTGTCATTACGCATTTATGGGGAGAGAGAAAGAGAGAGACGGAGAAAACAAAGATGCCTGTCCTGATGAGTGTTTCTGACATTGACCGTTCTGAATTCAAATTTCAAAATTACAGCATTGAAAATTTTCTTTTGCTTTTCAAAGGCTTTTCTCAGACTAGGGTACTGTATCCAAGACCGTGACATTCCAATAATGTTCACTTTCACCCCAACCATACATTCAATTGAGTTTTTAATCCAGTCAAAATAAATTGGTTCAACTCTATTAATACCACATTGAGGATAAACTGTAATAGTAAGATAGTTCATCGAATAAATCTTATTATGAAGTACTTTCACATGCTTTGTAATACAAACCAGTTCCATGTCAGACATTTAATCTGCTGGCACTGGTCCTTAAACTAGCCAGCCAAAGGAAAGAAATTCTTCCATTCATATTGCATCTTAACATGTCAAAATGTTTTGGAGCCAATAAAGTACTTTTGAAATGGGGTAGTTGTTGTAATATAGGGAACATTGCAGACTCCAAGAACAACAATGTAATAACACTAAATAACCTCGTTCTTGGTACATTCCTTTGATGGAAAGCATTTTATCGGGATGTATTGCAGCATATTTTGGGACCAGCTTCATCCAAGACCACAGGAAATTGCAGAGAAATGTGGACGAAGCCCAGACCATCACACAAACCACCCACCCTTCCATTGACTCCTTTTACACTTCACGTTGCCTTGGCAAGGCCACCAACATTATCAAGGACCAGTCTCACCCCGGTCACTCCCTCTTCTCCGCTCTGGCAGGTGGTACAGAGGGATGAAAACGCACACCTCCAGATTCACGGAAGGTTTCTTCCTAGTTATTAGCAGGCAATTGAACAAACCTTTCAACAATTTGAGAGTGGTCCTGAGCTGCTATCTGCCTCATTGGAGATCCTCAAACTATCTTTAATCAGACTTTACTGCACTTTATCCTGCACTGAATGTTACTCCCTCTATCCTGTAACTGCACACGATGGATAGCTTGATAGTAATCATACATAGTCTTTCCACTGACTGGTTAGTCTGATCAGTCTGAAGAAGGGTCTCGACCCGAAACGTCACCTATTCCTTCGCTCCATAGATGCTGCCTCACCCGCTGAGTTTCTCCAGCATTTTTGTCTACCTTCAATTTTTCCTGCATCTTAAACGGTTAGCATGCAATAAAGGCTTTTCACTATTCCTGTGACAACCAACTAAACTAATACTGATCTGTACATTGGGGTACTCTCATTCTGTGCTCTCCTCACTTTTTGAAATAGTTAACAAAATTATTTTTATGCCAACATTGATCGCCACCCGAGGCACCAACTTTAAACTCTCCCCATATCCAGTTAGCTGTGGGTGCAGTGGGTGCCATTTATTGAATGCACTGCAGATTTCTACTGGCACGTACTGGCACATCAGATACGACCAGCAGGCACTTGAGAACATCAACACCTGCAGGTTCCCCTCCATGTCACACAACACTCTGCCTGGGAAGTATATCGCCATTTCTTTATAGATTCTAGGAGCAGAATTAGGACATTCAATCATGGCTGGTCTATGTTTCCCACTCAACCCCATTCTCCTGCCTTCTCCCCATAGCCCCTGACACCCTTATTAATACTTCTATTCCAATTTCTGGTACTTTTGACTCACTGGATGGACCACAATCGTTCAAGAGGATAGCGCATCACTATTTCCCCAAGGACGATGAGGTCTGAGCTATAATTCTGGCCTTTCCTACATCACCCTAAAAATTTTTTGTAAACCCCAGTAATCAAAAATAGTCTTGACAACATAGGAAAAATAACATCTTTAACAGTGTTACAGTGCCTCAGTAACACACTGCAATGTTATTCTAGATGTCTGTACTTATATATTTAGTGTTGCATTTGAACACGTAATCTAATTCAGATGCAAGGGACTACAGATGCTGGTTTGAAAAAAAAAGACAAAGTGCTGGAGTAAGTCAGCGGGTCAGGCAGCATCTATGAATCTATAAATCTTTCAGCGTCTATGAATTCATACACTAATTCAGAAGTGAGGTTGGCACTGGTGGTTTTTAAACTAGGATAGGTTCCCAAGTCTGTATAAATTGTAGGGATATGGAACATCAGAACGTATTTCTAATTACGCAAAGTAGAAACAGGGAACGGCCAGGCTGAAGAAAGGTCCCGACCTGAAATGTCACCTATCCATGTTCGCTAGGGATGCTAGACAAAAACTCAGCGGAACAGGCAGCATCTCTGGACAGAAGGAATAGGTGATGTTTCAGGTCGCGATGCTTCTTCAGACTGAGGGTCAGGGGAAAGGGAGACACAGAGATAAGGAAGTGTAAGGTGTGAAAACGAGACAACAAAGATTGTATTTGATCGAGGAAAATCTAGAATAGATCATTGTTAGCTAGGAGAAGGTGACAACCAAGCAGAGAGGGATACATTTTAATCAGGGGGACAGTCAAACTGGTGGGAGGACTAGGAAGGGGGAGGGATGGAAAGCAAGGGTTACCTGAAGTTAGAGAAGTCAATGTTCATACCGCTGGGTTGTAAGCTGCCCAAGCGAAACATGAGGTGCTGTTCGTTCAATTTGCGCTGGGCCTCACTCCGGCGGTGGAGGAGGCCCAGGACAGAAAGGTCGGTATGGGAATGGGAGGGGAAGTTGAAGTGTTGAGCAACTGGGAGATCGGGTAGAAGTTAGGCGGATGAGCGGAAGTTTTCAGCGAAACGATCTCCGAGCCTGCGCTTGGAAGAAGGGTTTCGACCCGTAAGGTCACCCATTCCTTCTATCCAGAGATGCTGCCTGTCCCGCTGAGTTACTGCACCGTTTTGTGCCTGTCATCAGTGTAAACCAGCATCTGCATGTCCCCCTTACATATTTCGCCAGTGACGCTTACTGCCTGCAAAGTCCAACACTCTGTGCCGTTTTTTTTTTCTTCTTGATTATGCAGAGATTTCTTCTAATATCATTCGCTTCTCAGAAACAGAGAGAGAAAAAAAAATGTTGACTGTGTCACACGGCAGGAATATGCAAGCTAAGCAGACGCCGTGTATCTCAAGGTGGGGAACGCGTCTGTGAATGAGGTAACGAGGTATTATTACTGACGATTACATCTGGCTAAATGTCATTTACAAAACCATCTCAAAGTGCACCTGTCGCGTCGTGCCGGACACTGACTGGCTCCTTTGTGGCAATGGCAAGAAACGAAATCATGTTTCAAGTCAGGATGCACACTCACACACACACACACACACACACACACACACAACACACACACACAAACACACACACAAACACAAACACACAAACACAAACACACAAACACACACACACAAACACAAACACAAACAAACACAAACACACAAACACACACACAAACACAAACACACAAACACACAAACACACAAACACACACACACACACATCACGATGGTCGAATGAGAGACCCAAAATGCTGGAGTAGCTCAGCGGGTCAGGCAGCAAGCATCTCTGGATAGAAGGGTATTTTGTGCCTCTCTTCGGTGGACACCAGCAATTTGCAGACATCCTTCCTGCCCGATGGTCGTCTCGTCCGTCCCACTGCAGTCACACTTGCAGTTGTCCGCTCGCACATTGTTCCAGATGGGTGGCGCTGTGCTGATCGGACGTGCCTTTGAGCGGCGGCGAGTTTCGCTTTCCACTGTTGTACTAAAAGGAACTCATTGACTCAGCGCCAAGTGGCTGGCTAATTATTCGCAGTGTCCCCGTTTGATCCCATCTTCTTTGTCAACCTAGCGGCGAATTTGGAAAAGGTTGAAATGGAAGCCTTTAAAGAGGACGAAGAGAAAACTGACTTCCCCGCTCGGGGTTTGCATTCACCAATGTCAAGAGGAGGGGGTGGGGGTGGGGGGGGAAGGTAAAGCCAATTTTTTAACTTGACTGGTGCCGCCAAATTCCAGGTATAATATGTTCATTCTCGGCGTCACTTGGAACAGATTGAAAGGGGTTCTCAGGCCGAGCTCACGTTCTCTTGTCAGTTTGAATTAACCAAGGCGGAAGGCGTTGGAAGCCAATAAAATTGTTAACACTTAGAAAGACGCCTCACTCACTCAAAGAACTTGAAGTTTACCTGAATGGTGGCCAAGGCCGACCTGCCTGGACCGGCCTCGCCTTACGATGCATTCTGATGCAGCTCCTTCCCCCATCGAAGACTGACCCGCATGAAGTGAATGAGACTTTTGTACTAACATGGGTGCTCGCTCAATTATCCCGAAGCAAATCACTGACAGAGGAGGGGTGGCGCCCGAGGCTGGAGAACGCTTGTGATTTCGATGACCGCACTTGACCCGGACTGACCACTGCACACAAGCGCCCGGAACCAGTGCTGAGAGTAAAGACTTCGTGCCACTTTAAAGTTGGTGAATTTGCAAAACTGCCCTTTTCAACGATTAACTTTATTGAATCCGAGTGATCAACACTTGAAAACCTCTCCCCAGTTCAGAATTAACACTGGAAACAGAAGGTTTGGGTTGTAGAGGAGTGCGGGATATGTGTGTTTACATTTAGTTTCGCTGCACATATATAACAGAATCGGAACCTTGACCAAATCTGGTCCCCCCCCCCCTCTCTCTCTCTCACACACACACCCACACCCACACACACACACACACACACACACACAGACACAGACACACACACACCCACACCCACACACACACACACACCCCCACACACACACATACACAGCCAGACACACACACACACAGCCAGACACACACACACACACACACACACACACACAGCCATGCCGACTGAACTCACCCGGACTCAGTTTCTATTCGTTGGTGTCATTTACATTTTTGAAATCTCCTTCTTCAAAACCCTCTTTTCAAACCCCCCGCCCCCCCAAAAAAGACAAGTATGAATTAGTCTTTTTTTTCCTCTTCTAACCATCCCATTCAACACCCGTAATCTGCCACCAATCTATCTCGTGTAGTAGGAAGGAACTGCAGATGCTGGTTTAAACCGAAGATAGTCACAAAATGCTGGAGTAACTCAGCGGGACAAGGCAGCATCTCTGGAGGGAAGGAATGGGTATCGTTTCATGTCGAGACCCTTGTTCAGATTGAGAGTCGGGGGGAAATCAGATCTATCCCCCCCTCTCTCTCGCACACACACACACACACACAGATACACAGACCACCCAAATAAATAGAATGCAAAGGGACATACAGGAATTGGAATCAATTCTACATTTTCTTCTAACCAGCCCATTCATCATCACCCGTCCCCTCAAACTGTCACCAATCTCTCGCTCTCTCACACACACACACACACACACACACACACACACACACACACACATACATACACACCACCCCTTCTCTTTCCGAAATTCCCTTTAAAAAAAAACCGCGGTGATAAAAGCGAAGTTTACGTCCACGGGAGCAAACGGGGGGTTAATTTCGCCGATCTCCGGACCTAGCCTGTTAATAGGTGGAACTTGCCACGTGATGCCACCGGCTATATAAAACTTTCACGCAAGTGCCACAATGTCGTGATTGTCGGCAGAGCCGTCTCGGGGAGCGGATCGCGAATGCTGTTAAATTGCGCGTTCAGGGAAATCAAAGCAGCGCCACTGCCAGAGCCCCGAGCTCACACGGCAAGCCTGTGGACGAGCAGGACTGAATAGCCTGGCGCACATCATCATTGCTGGATTGTTGCTTTAAGGTCAAGACAAGAGCTGTCCTGACGGAGCCTGGTTGATTTTGTTGCTCTCTCTCTCTCTCTCCTGGATCTCTCTTTTTTCTCTCCATACATATATTATTATTTTTTTGGGGGGACCAATATTGCAAACTTGCTACTTTCAGATCAATCACTCTTTTTTGAGGGGGGAGGGGGGGGGGGGGGGGCTTTGAAACCGCGCAGACTAAACTCCGAGCAACGGCGTACAGAAAGAAGTGCAATAAAGAGTAGAGTGTTGAGAGGGTGGATGCTATTTCTCTCTCTCCCTCTCTCTCTCTCTGCATCCCAGCGGTTCTTTAGTTTCCTTAAACAAAAGTAATCTATCGCAAGGGAACGGATGCGACCTGGAAACAGCTCACAATTAGAGAGCAGACCAATTTCTGATTAAGAGAATGCTTATTGCGGCTCATCCAGCGAACCCTGGCAATCTCTGCACTAACACTAGATCACTTTTAAGTCATATTTGATAGCGATTCTGGCAGTGGATCCGCGCTCTTGTCCAATCTCCGGCCAGCGGGGTTGTTGCCGGTTGGGAAAGATGAGGCTTTTTTGTTTGAGCGGCGCCTGTCTGCTGGTGACCCTGGTGTCTGGTGGTTCCACCCCGGCCCCTGGCGCCGCCGGCACCTCGCCCCCCTTCACTCCCAGCTTCTGCACGACGTGCGGCATCGGGCAGCGGGACGAGCCCCAGAAGGCGGACACGGTCTTCTTGGAAGCCGTCAAGCGGCACATCTTAAACCGGCTGCAGATGAAGGAGCGACCCAACATCACTCACCCCGTCCCCAAGGCTGCGATGGTCACGGCGCTGAGGAAGTTACACGCTGGGAAAATCAAAGAGGACGGCAGGATGGAAATCCCGAACTTGGACGGCCACGCAACTTCAGTCTCCAAGAAAGACCTGCAGGAACAAACTTCAGAGATCATCAGCTTTGCCGAAACAGGTAAGCAAACTTTAATTGAGTGCAAAAAAAAAAAAAAAATCCTGACATTGAGCTTCAGATAATTTGACTAGATTACAATTGAATCCCCCCTCCCCCCTTCTCACCCTTACTTTATATTACAATACTTCACATAGGCCGTCCTCCGCCCATCGGGATTTAATAGGAATGACATATTCTTAATTTAGAAACATCTAATTTAACAGCAGTTTGGGAACTCTTTGGAAATGGCAGGTTAGTAAATTTCGCACTCAGATTAGGTCCCCCCTCTCTCTACTGTTCCGTGGCTGCAGTCTAGGCATATTCAAACTAACATCAGACCTGAAACTGTAACATTTCGTTACCACCACTAGAGCTACCGAATGTATGCAAAGGACAGGCATAGATCCAGTAGCAGATGTAGATGTTATTGTCAATTTAGTCAATGATTAATTGGTTTCTATTTACTGGACGAGCATTTGTTTTAATGGTAGTTATATTGTTGGCCAACATAAAATATGTCGACTGGGGTGTGTGGGGGGGGGGGGGGGGGGGGGGGGGGTGACATTTAAGGATAGTATTGAAAGGGTTACAGTCAAAACGTACGTTGGAGACAATTAAATGTGGCTTAGCATTTGCTAGTCAATGACAAATTAATTGGTGAGCGTGTGTGAAGCTTTAATTTATGGTCATGACATGAAACGTGGGCTGATGTCATGTTCGGCAAGCATTTCCAGCAGAAAACCCCAAAAGTTGACAAAATCCATCACGCACACAGCTGTTTATTGGAATGTCGAATGAGATCGCGCACAGAGCGGATGAGCAAACACAAAGTGCAAGTATGTCCCGGTTAAACATTCTCTTGGCATTGCCCGGTTACTTTCTGCACTAGGCGTAGCTACGTGTTTCCAGCAGAATTCAGGAGCACGGAGGAAGGAGGAGGAGGGGGAGGGGGGGGGGGGGGGGGGGGGGGGAGAGGCGTAACATTTGGACTAAGCAACGTTCAACCGTGCGGTTGCAGGTAAAATCTATCCCATATTAAAAGTCGACGCGGAGGGCCAGAAAGCCTCTGTGATTCTACGATTGTTATTTGCAAGCCGACAGATTGTCCATGTTACAGAAACAGCTAGATCTGGGGGCATTTAAGTCGACCGTGAAGTTAAGGGTGGATTTCTTCTCCAAACGAGCAAATGTCACGAGTGCTGAAACAACTCTGAACATTGAGTGCACAACTTCAAGGCGAACTGTGTTTAGAGACAAGCGCCGCGATTATTTTTTCAACACATGTAATACTGTGGGCAATGCTACTTTGAAGGCCAGTGGGTCGTGTGGGACAGAAACAGGACGAGTGATATATTGTGTAGGAAGGAACTGCAGATGGTGATTTACACCGAAGATAGACACCAAATGCTGGAGTAACTCAGCGGGACAGGCAGCATCTCTGGATAGAAGGAATGAATGGGTGACGTTTCGGGTCGAGACCCTTCTTCAGACTGGTATCTTGCTGGAGGAAGATAGGCACAAAGTTCAGGGGTAACTTAGCGGGTCAGGCAGCATCTCCGGAGAAAGGGAATAGATGACATCTCGAGTCGGGACCTTTCTTCAGAGTTGGGTGAAAGGTATTTCATGCTATGTAACCTACACAAGGACGCTCGACACGAACTTTTACAAGTTAAAACACATAACTAGCCTCACCGTCCAACCAGGCCGGGTGTTTGAAAGATACTACATTCCAGTTTGCAGACAAGTTCACAATGGCGGCGCAAACATTGCGTTTACGACCTTGTAAAGTTGACAGTGAGTTGAATAAGCGCACTATTGTGAGATGAAGTAGTTCAGCATATTAGTGGAGTGTCGCTGCATCTGCTTGGTTGGCTATAAGCGACTTTAAAACAAATTGGAAGCAAGAGTGTGGTGCGATTTTATCTATACATCGCAGGGACAAATGAAAAAAAACTTCATGTATCTGTGAAAAACATCAGACAAGTGTTCTCGGTAGTGTAGAATCGAATAGATAATTGCTGTGTGAACGAAGTCCCGTGTGCACGTTCTAATTTAGTCACATTTGAGGTGTAAAATAAGCAGGGCCACTTTATGGAAGTTTTGCATTATATTTATCGTTTGACGCAATGGCAAAATTTCAGTTTAAGCAAGACGCGTTAATCCTTATTAAAACATATCTATAATAGTGTTATTTGCTCACTGGGGCTGTTTCAAACAGTTTTTACCAGGTATGCATTTATATATAGGACGATGTAGTCGGGGATAGTTCACATTTTCATGTTTAGAAAAGTAATTTAATAGTTCCAACGGTAAGTCAAGTCAAGAGTGTTTTATTGTCATATGTCCCAGATAGAACAATGGCATCCTTACTTGGGCTGGGATCATGTGAGTTTACCTTTAAAAAATGGTTGAAATGGCCTCCAAATGATCCAGTGAAAAGCCACTGGAACTCCATTCAAAATGCTTGAACATGCTAAACGCGTACTTCGTAATTTGACAAATGATCCACTTTTAACCCGACCCGTCTCACCGCTAAGCATTGAATACCCCCCCCCCCCCCCCCCTCTCCATTAGTGTCAGTGAAATGGCTTTGGTCAATGTCAACTGATCACTTAAGACAATGGCCTGCACCACGGGAGACCGACTAGTAAACCATCTCTGTTTACGAGTTGTGACTGACCCAGAAGACAAGCAAACACATTCTGATTCCCACTAGACCAAAAGGTGCGATGTTTTTTAAACCTTTATGTTTGGGTTCTGGGGACACCAAACACTCTGCAGAAATGAGTGTTAAGTTTTTTTTTAAACTGCAGCTGTGCCAATCCAAGCCCAAAGTAAAAAGAGTGGACACTTTCATTTCAATGGTGAAACAGTTCGGTGAAAGCAGTCGCGTCTTAACACACGTTCCTTGCAACTGGCAGGGGGGTTGTCTTGAGTGCATTTCTGACTCGGACGCGAATTTACTGCTGGTCATACAAGGATTAATATTTTCCATTCTCTCGATGCAGATGAGCTGGCGTCGTCTAAATCACGCCTGTACTTTCTGATCTCAAACGAGGGGAACCAAAATCTCCTTGTCCAGCAGGCCAACCTGTGGCTCTACTTGAAAATGCTCCCGTCCAAGGCTGCGAAGGGCAGCAGGCGCAAAGTGCGGGTGAGGGTCCGCGTCCAAGAAGCCGGGAGCTCGGGCAGGTGGGCGTCGGTGGAGAAGAGGGTGGACCTGAAGAGAAGCAGCTGGCACACGTTCCCCCTGACCGAGCCCATCCAGGCTCACCTGCAGCGGGGCGAGAGGAGGCACGAC